>PVJO010021424.1:0-30085 GCA_004026905.1 Hystrix cristata | reverse complement strand
TATTTGAAAATGAAACAATGTATTCTATCATATCAAAAACTAAAGAAGAAAAACCATATGATAATATCAGTGACATAACTAAAGTATTTAACAAATCTAGTATCGACTCATGATAAAAACTCAGAATATCAGGAATAAAGGGGAAGATTCTCCATCTTATAAAGAACATCTGTGAAAACCTATAGCTGATATCATTCTTAAAGATAAATACATATGGTCGAATATTTTCTAAGACTGGCAACAAGCAAGAATGTCCATCTCACATTCATCCAACAGGAAACAGGAAGTTCTATTTATTGCAATCAGGCAAGAAAAAGAAACAAAAATCATTCAGATTAGAAAAGAAGAAACAGAAATGTCTCTCTTTTCAGATGACATTATTGTCTATATAGAAAGCTCTAAGAAGTCTAAACAAACACGCCTAGAACTAATAAACAAGCTAAGTAAAATTGCAGGATACAAAGTCAATAAAATTCTATATTCTGAAAAGGAACAAATATAAATCAAAGTAAAAAATACAATGCCATTTGCAATGGCTGCGAAGAGAATGAAATATATAGATATGATTCTAATAAAACAGATACAGAACCACCTAAATGATGAGAGTTTAAAAATGCTGATAAAAAAAAACAAAAAGAAAACCCAAAAACCAAAACAAAGAAGCCCTAAGTATTTGGAGAGTTCTTTCAGATGATCAGATGACTCGATATTGTAAACATGTCAATTCTCCCTGAACTGATGTGTAGGTTTAGCACAATTCTTGTCCAAAAATTACCATCTATTTTTGTAGCTATAGAGAGACTTATTGCAAGGCTCCCAGCATGATCCCCAAACTGGCTACAAATTCAGTGGTTCCCATGGCGTCCCTTCAGGCTCAGTAATTCACCCCAACAACTCAAGGAACTCAGGAAAGCACTCCTTTATATTTACTGGTTTGTTATTACAACAAACAGGGCACAGCTCAGGAACCAATACAGAACTCCCCAAACCTATGCTATAAGGGTTTTTAATGCAGGTTTTATTATGTAAGCATGATTGGTTAAATCATTTGACAATGGCGATTTAACTCAGTCAACTCGGTCCTCTTTTCGCAGCTTGTGCCTTCTGACAACCAGCACTCATTCTGAGGCCATCCTGGGACCCCAGACCCCAGTCATCCAATTAGCATACAAAAGGTACTCAGCATTCAGAAACTCTGAGTGTTTTAGGACCTGTCTGCCAGGAACCATGGACCCAGATCAACTTTTAAAAATTATTATTATCATACCACAGAGAAGAGGTCTCAAAAGTTAAAATTTAGAAATCAAATAATGCAATTAGAAAATAGACAAAAGACATACAGTGATATTTCACCAAAGCAGACATTTGGATGGTAAATAGGCACATAAAAAGATGTTGAGCATCACTAGCCATTACAGAAATGCAAATTAAAACCACAATAATACATCCAAGACATGCCTGTCAAATGGCTAAAATAAAAAATACCGACAACATCAAATGCTGGCAAAGCTGTGGAGAAACTAACCATTCACACACAACTGATGGGAATGACCACTCTGGAAAATGGTTCAGTTTTTCCTTGTAAATGTAAAGGGATTCAAAGCATGACCCAGAAAGTGAGCTCTTGGGTATATATATCCTTAAAAAATGGAAACTTATTTTCCCATAGAAATTTGTATAAAATGTTTGAAGCAGCTGTATTTGGAATAGCCTCAAACTGGAAACTACCCGAATATCCTTCAAGGGGTGCATGCTTGAACAAGCTATAGTGTTCAACAGTTTGAATCTGAGTGATCCTCCAAAGGCCATATGTTACAGACGCAGTCCCAAGCCTGTGGATGTATTAGGAAGTGGTGGAAGCTTCAAAAGGTAGGGATGAGTAAGAAGAATTTAGGTCACTGTGGGTATTCCCCAGAAGGGGTTTGTGGGGCTCAGACCTCTCTCTTAGCTTCCCAGGCACCAGGAGGTGAATGGCTGTACTCCACCATGCACACTCCACCATGACGTGCTGTCCAAAGCAACAAGTCAACCAACCATGAACCCAAATCTTCAAAACTGTGAGCAGGAATATTCCTTTCCTGTTAAAAGTCGATGATCATAGATAGCTGTGACGGAAAGGAAAGCTGACCAACACAGACACCATACCCATACCACAGAGTACCCCTCCACTACGAAAACAAACTATTGATGCACACAGCTTAGATCCACCTTCAGAAAATCATGCTGAGTGGAAAAAATTAGTCTCAGAAGTATACACGCTGGGTGATTTCGTTCATTTAATATTTGTGAAATAATTACACAAGTGGAGAACTGCTTAGTGGACGTCAGGGATTAGGAATAGAAGAGAGGAAACAAGTGTGGCTATCAAGTTATAGCACAAAGTGGCTCTTTTAAATATCCTGATTGACACTTAAAGCTGCATGATGAGTATAATGTGTATGCCTAGAGCCAGCCCCTACATATCCACCACATGCATGTGCAGTAACTGATGAATCTGAATCAACTGGATGCTTTGTACTGATGTCAGTTTTCTAGTTCCAGAGTTACATTTTGGTTTTAGACTTGGTTAGTGTGCACAGGACCCCTGCATATATTCTAAGACAGATGACAAATCTCTTGTGGTACAGTCTTTTCTAATTTTGAGTGAAACACAAATGAAAATGAAGAACAAGATGAAAACTCACACTACTGAATAATCTGAACATAATTCATCTTAACCATGAGGATGAAATATGCAAAAAGTTTTTTTCCTCCAGACTTCCACAGATTTCACCTCAGGCAAAAGAAATCAAGGAGAAGGAGAAGACAAAAGAAGAGGACAAATGGAAGGAGGATGAGTGGGAAGAGGAGGAGGGAGAGGAAAAGGATTCAACAGGAGGAGAGGAGAAGAAAAACTGCTTCGACCTGCCCACTGTCTAGTGGCCAACTAAGAGGCAAAGAATTTGCACCAAGAAGAGAGGGGAACAGTAACTCCTTCCACATCTACAGACGCCCAAAACCAGCAGCCTCCCGGACCGTGCTCTGGATACCTATATACCAAGCAGAGACACCACATCTCAGAAAACAATAGGGCAGAAAATAAAGAAGTAGATAAATCTAAGCAGAATTCTGAAGATTATGTTCCTTTCGGGTGGAGCAAAATAGGTGAGTGAAAGATCAAAATAACCCTGATAGTAGTATGTACAGAGATTGCGCATGCTCATTTTATGCTAACAAATCATTTCTTTTCTGACACATTAGAAAATCATGTGCCAAAGAATACTTAAAGATATCTGTTAATAGTTTAGCAGAGGCTATGTAGCTTGCCAAAACCCTGAAGATAAAATAAAATGGTACATAAAGCAGACAACAAATCAGTGAGATGGAAAAGACCAATTTTTAAAGACAACATCGAAATATCAGAAGAGGAAAAACTTCAATTATAAAAAATAAATGTAAATAGATGAAGGCTCTCTGTTTAAGACAAAGATTCACATAATGGAAAATAACAATTTTAAGACTTAACACTATCTTTTGCTTCACTTTTTAAAGACATTTTTCTTATAAACAGATTAAAACTTTTTAAAGAGTTGTGATATTACTATCAAACAACAAAGTAGAACTGAAATGCAAACAGCATGAAATGAAACCTTATTCTATATCATTTAAGTTCTGATATATAACTCCAATGTGTCATTCTAAATAAAAGGGCAATAAATAACAAAAACCATAAAGCAAAAACCATTACAACAATGAGTGACTTGATGTAACTTAAATAACTTGATGAAAACATTAAAGCAGTGAAGAATTTTAACTTACCACTTAGAAACGTAGGTTCTTATTGGCAAACTCAACAAGCTAATTTGCCTGGGAATTATCCAGGACAAGCCTTCCTTTATTCTGGATTGTTTGGCTGTACAGCAAAGTTATTATACTGCTGAATATTCCACTCATCCCCACCTTCATGAATTACAATATTTCTCAATTTGAACACAAGGTATTTTTCCATCTGCACCTTTCTGCTTTCTCCCCCATATTCCCAGCTAACTCTGCCTTCTCCACTCACGGAGACTGCATTGCAGCCTGGAATATCTCTCTAGGGGTTTGGTGGGAAAACCCTAGGACTCAGGATCTTTGCTTATATTCTTTACAGAAATACTGTCCCTCAGTGCGTGTTGTTACTAGGTTGAAAAACTATTCTTTATAAACTTTGTCCTTTTTTAAAAAATTTGTTTAAGATATTAACACAAATCCATTTCTGTTGCTCCCTCAGAGCTAGGAATAGAAATCCTTTAAAAATAATTTAACTTTAAAAAAAAAAGACTGAAAAAGATGAAGCAAAATAAAATGGATGCAGAAATGAAAAATGACCTGGCAGAATCCAGAGGCAGAAGTACAGATTTAAAATAAATAACTAGGGCTGGGGATTTAGCTCAGAGGTTAGAGTGCTTGCCTAGCAAGCCCAAGGCTCTGAGCTCAATCCCTGGCCCCAAAAATAAATAAAATTGAATAAAATTTTAAAATAAAATAACTAAAAAAAGAAAAGCCACATTCTAAACCATAAAAAAATGAAATATACAGGAATATGGAGGACAAGATTTATAAAAATCATATCAAAGACAAAAATAGAAAACAGTAGCCAAGCATGGTGGCTCACGCTTGTAATCCCAGCACTCAGGAGGCTGAGGCAAGAGGATCGCTGCAAGTTTGAGGCTAGCCTGGGCTACATAGTGAGTTAAAGGCCAGCCTGAACTACATTGCAACATAGCAAGACCCTGTCTCAAAAAAAAAAAAAAAAAGAGAGAGAGAGAGCGAAATCATTAGAAAAAAGATAATGGAAAAATCGGTGCGAGGCCCCGAGTTCACTCCCCAGCACCCCCCACCATCTGACACGGTGGCTCAGCATATGTATAACTGGAATTTCTAAATTAAGAAAATAAAAGAATGAAGCAAATTATTCAAAATTATAGAAGAAAAAATACTTTGCTAAAATAAATGAGAACTTGAATTTGCTGATTAAACCTGTGCAGTATTGTCCAGGTAAATTATTATGTAGAATGGTCAACATGAAGACTTGTCATGGAGTAGTATTGAAAAAAACTGTGTGTCATATGCCACTAAGGAACTGCAAATGAAAAGCACAATGAGCTACTACCACACGTCCATTAGAATGGCCAAAATCCAAACACTGACAACCCCAAAGCTGGGAAGGATGTGAAACTCTCCCTTATTGGTAAAATACAAAATGCTACCGTCCTTTCAAGACAGTTCAGCAGTTTCTCACAGCACGAAATACAGTCTTACCATATCCAGCAATTGTGTCCCTTTGTATTTACCCAAAGCAAGTGAAACTTAGGTCCACTCAAAAAAACCTGCACAGAGACATTTTTATAGCAGCTATATTTATTATTGCCAAAACTTGGAGGCAACCAAGCTGTCCTTCAGCAGGTGAGAGGATAAACTGTGCTACAGCAAAACAATGGACTATTCCTCAGTGCTTAAAAGTAATGTGCTATCAAGCCATGAAAAGGTGTGGAGGACACTTAAATGTCGTTGTGACAAAACACCTGAGATAATCAACCCACAGGAGAAAGGGTCATTCTGACTCATGGTTTCAGAGGTTTCAGTCCATGGTCCATGGGCCCTGTTGTCTTGGGCCTACGGTTGCCCAGCTCATCATAATGGAAGCACATGGTGAGAAGGGCTCTTCCTCCATGGTGAGGAGGATGTCCAGGAAGGAAAGAGAGAGGAAGGGGCCAGTGACCTAATAGCTCCTTCGAGGGCAAGCTCACCAAATACCTAACTCCCTGCCATGAGGCCTCATCTCCAAAGGTTCTATCCGCTCTTGGCACCACAGGTTGGGGCCCAAGGTTTCAACATATAGGGCTACAGGGACACTCCATGTCCAAGCAATAGCAATTGCGAAGTGAAAGAAGCCAACCCAAAAGGTTAAATATTGTACAATTCCAACTACCTGACATTCCAGAGAAAGAAACTATAAAGACAGTGAAAAAAAAAATCAATGGTTGCCACGAGATGGAGGGGAGAGATGAATGGGCAAAGTACAGATGTTTGAACAGTGATGCTATTCTGCAAAATAATTGTGGGCATGTTTCGTTATAAATTTGTTCACACCCATAAACTATACAGCACCAAGAGTGAATCCTAATATAAACTGATTATGTTGTGTCAGCATGGGTTTATCAATTATATAACAAATGCACTTCTTTGCTGAGGCCTGTTTGTGGTGGGGAGCTGCATATATGTGGAAACAAAGAGTACATGGGAAATCACTGTACAATCCACTTAATTTTCCTGTGAACCTAAAAAGGCTTTAAAAAATAAGGTCTATTTTAAAAAATTTGTTTCATTTAAACATGCATTTGTAAGATTTCTAAGTATCATGATTTACTAACACTCACTGAAAAACTAATGGGTAGTTCTTCATGGGTCAGAATAAACTGTTGAAACCATTTTTAAACTGTTAAAATTTAAAATATTTTATCTTATGTGGCCAGTAAGTAACAGTATGGGAAAAGCTGCTGCAAACAAGCCAGAAAAGTATTAGTAAAAGATTAAACACATAAAGTAAAAAAATAGAACAGAATATCTGGAAATAGACTTGCACAAATATATGGTCAACTGAATTTCAAAAATGCCACAAAGATGATTCAGCACAGAAAAGAGAATTTTCTCAACTAATGGTGCTGGAACCAAGTGATACTTATATTCAAGAAAGGAACTAGACCAAGAAAACCTCTATACATACTATATACACTATATAAAAATTATCTCAAAACAGATGATGTGCCTAAGTGTATAACCTACAACAACAAACCTTTCAGGATAAAATATGGAGAAAATATTTGTATTTGTATTCAATGAATCACAGAGTTCTTACATATGACACAAAAACTATAATCCAGTAAAGAAAAATTCATAAATCAAACTTTATCAAAGTTATAAATTTCAAAAACTGCTGTTAGGAGAATGAAAAAATAACTTAGGACACTCTTTGAAATATTATTTACCGCAGAGATTTCAAGTTTTAAGAGATTTTAAATTGTAATTTAAAGATATTTAAGAACTATAGTTCATATTACCTCCCGACTCTAACTTCCTAGCCTTGCAGAGTGGGAGCACAAACCAGCCACCCATGACGCCTTACTTGGCCCACTCAGCTCAGACAACAGGCTTAACCAAGTGCATATGACCAGTGAGACTCTTAGCAGTTTACATTATTCATGTCGTGCTTCAGATTTAAAGTGTGCCCTTCACCCCACATTCTTATGTGTGGACAGGTGATTGGATCATGGGGGTGCTATACTCATCAGTGGATTCAGCCATGGTTGAGCTCGGGAACTAAATGTGCTGTTAGGAGGTGGGCCTGGTTGGAGGTGGTCACTGGGGTGTGACCTGGAAGGTGTATTCTTGTCCTCAGTTCCTCCATTCTCTCTCTGCTTCCTGGCAGTCATAGGATGAGCACCTTTTCCTCTGCCCTGCCCCTCTGCCGTCCTGCTCCTGCCTTGGAGCCAGCTGACCACGGACTGAAACTGTGAGCTAAAATAAACCTCTCCTTCAAACTGTGGGTGTCGGATATTTTGTCCCAGCAAAGAGAAAGTGACTGAGACAATTCACTTCTATGAAAATCTGTTATCTGTTACAATTTCTTTTGCAAGTGACAGAAACTGCAGCCTAAATAAATTAACCAGAAAGGAAATGTTTAGGCTTATGAAATCCAGAAGCAGATCTAACTTCAGTTAGTATTGACTCAGGGCTCAGTGATGTCATCAAATCATGGTCTTTCATCATCTCTCTGTTCCTCATTTTTACGATACAGATTCTTAAGACCCACCTAAGACATAATGAGTAAGAGTCTCTAGCAATTAGACTCTAGACTTTTTATTTAAAACACAACACAACGCAACACCCCCCAAAAGAGTGTCATACAACTCTTATTGGTTACCTGTTTTATCTGTGTATTGTAAGCTAATTACAAGCTTCTTGCAGACAAAGACAACTTTTTGTACCTAATCATATCTAAGATTACACTGAATAGACGAATATATACGAATATATATTCTGTAAAGTCTGATAGATCTGAGAATGTTGTAAGCCTTGTTCATATTGGTATTAAGATACATTTGAAAAAGAAATCTGATAAGCTTTGGAGAGAGTGTGGGCTAGTGAATGTACAGTTGGATTCAAAGTTTTCTTAACAACTCTACCCAAAGTGTACTGACAAATAAATTAGAATTCCTGAACAGAAAAGCCTCACATAGTATTCCAGAGAGTTCTGTTCTTGGCCCTACCTTGTTCAAAGTTCTTTTGAAGTTGAAAAAGCATATAGATTATAAATATAATATCAGCATGTGAAAAATCTAGGAGCTAGCACATGATAAAAATGTGTATTACGATGTTCTTGAATAGCCTGGCCACCCAAGCATTAGTTCAATTTTGGATATCCTTCTAGTCTTTGCATCATATGTTCTTTGTGATATAGGTACTGTTGGCTTCATTTTTCCCCTGAATGTCGACATTTTGGCTGCCAGCTTGTCTGGACCTACATCCTTATAAATTCAAATCAAGTGGGAAGAAAAGCTCTTCATTTCCAATAACTGGAAAATAGTTCTGGCCTGATTTTCACAGAATAAAACTGGATACCATATTCACTGTTAAATATCGTTCACATGGGCCAAGGACCTCCTGCTCTGGCCATGCACAAGCTCCACTCTCACCACTTGGGAGGTACTGGTGGTGTGAGCCACGCCTGAGTTACACACAGACTCAGGATAGCGAGGGTGGTTCCCAGACAAAACTTGGTTACTATTTTCCCTCGGAGAAGTCAAGGTCCCTGCTCACCGGGAGTTATGTGACACTCAGGAAGATGAGTGTGAATAGACACTCCTAACACAAGATGTCGATGTGCAGATGAAGATATGGAGGCTGTAGGAGCAAGTAAATTCAGCTTAGAGATCAGGATCATGCCTTGAGAAGCATCCAAGAAGAAGGGGTGTCTGAGCCTAGAAAGATTCCTAAATTTTTATGTAGGGTAGAAGAGGGATATAAGGATGTTTCCAGGTAATCTACTTCAAAGGTGGAATGTAAGATTTGATCCCTTTGAAGTCACATCTTTGTCTCCCCAGAATCCAAGATGGCACCTGAAGTTTAGAGGACACTTGATAAATGTTTCATGAATTCTTTAATATTCATTCGTTAGTCTTCAACAAACATTGCTTGGGGGATTTGAAAAACAGGTATAGAGATGTTTTTTAGAGATGGAAACTAAGATAGGGAGGTTAAGTCATCAAGACCACAGTGCCAGCCAGTCGCCATGCCAAGATAACCCCCCAGACGGGAAGACCCAGAGGCCTATCCAAAGTAAAACCCAGAAGTGAAGAAGAACACAACAAATGCTAGCCTTGTTTTTTAGGGAAGTAAAGTGAGAAATAAAATAAAGGTTTAGCTGTGGTTAGCAGTTCTTATAAAGCCCCAAACGCCAAATTTCCTTCTGATGATTTCAGACGTCAAATGGTAAAAATTAATTTTACAAAGTTCTTGAATAAATAAGGGCTGGAAAAAAAATAAGAGGGAAACATATTTGTTTGGGTGAATTGCTAAGCAACACCACACAGGCCAGAAACTCTTCTGGAAGGTGGGGATGACCAGACCAATGCATATTTCAGCTTGTGTCTGTCTCAACAGTTTTCACTGGAAAATAAAAGCGACCCAGGAAACAAACAGGCGACTATAACAATACAGAAGTTAGAGACCAGCAGCTGGGGATTTAGCTCAAGTGGTAGAGCACTTGCCCAGCAAGCACAAGGCCTTGAGTTCGATCCCAAAAAGAAATTAGAAGTGTGGGGACTACTAAGTATTAAATTGGACTGCACTGTTTTTAAAACTGGCTTTTTAAATGGTTGAGTGTGCCCTGTGGCACAAGGACATAATATAGAGTTTGTAGAGCATGTTCTCACAAAAAAACCTATCACAGAGATGAAATGAAATCAAAGAGCACTCAGGCTGCATTATCTCCCACACAACATCCCACACCCTACATTATGGAAATTCGTGACATGACAATAGGAGTGTGGCAGTCACAGAAAGAAAAATACAGCTTTGTGCATTGCACTTTGTATTAAGGGAACATTTTTTATGAGAAGTGGACTTTTAAAATGACTATTAAAAGAAGGAATTCTGTGTACAGGTTAAAGTAAAACCACAAAAGGGAACATTAGGAAACCAGAGGGAATGAACAGATATCTGAGCAGGAAATATATTTGATAACAAGAGTTAAGTTTACACAGCTTAGGTTAAAATTAATAGTGAACCTCTTAAAATGTAAAATTTAAGATGCAATGGACTAAATACTATGCAAGTTATGTTACATAAAAATTGGCAAGAATTTTTTATATTACATTTCTTGTGGTTTGTAAATAAAACTGTGGGTAAGCACACGGTTAATTCTAAATTTAGGTATGGACACATTTTCAATCAGTATTTTAAAGGTGAAAGTACAGTCTCAGGAATATTGTTTCAGATTTCGTTTTAAATCTAACACTGCTACAGACAGACCTCTTAACACTACTGACTAGAGAATAAAATCTGGACTCCCTGACATGCGTCTGAGGCCCCATGATGGGCCTGCTGCCTTCTCTGATCACTCTGCCTTGGGTCATCTTTCCTCTGAGTCTCCTCCCCTGTTATAAGCCTTCACTGTTGGCTGATACAAAATATTATTCTCCCTTCTGTTATTTAGGTTCAGGGTGTGTGTCTCTCCTGTCTAAATAGTACTCTGCTCATCCTAACACTTTTTACTATGCATAGTAAAAGTGTAGAATTTAAGCTCAATAAATAGACATTAAGTGAATTCACTTGCCGGTTCCATTATTCTTTCTTGATGTGTCTGTTTTTCTGTCAGTTCTCTCCTCCCTTTGCCTCTGGACAACACACTTGCTAGCAAAAAACTGAGAGCAAACAAGAAATGGAAAAGTGAAGCAGAATCTGCAGTCAAGTAACCTGCTTGAACTGTGGAGAGTGAAATCACTGTTGAGGTAAGATATCCCAACGTTTAAAATAGCATTTTGACCAGTGACTTTATAGTAGGTTCCTACGGGCATAAGACCTCTGCCCGGCTCCTGAGGCTCAGAGAAGTGGCTGGCTGTGAAAACTGAAGGAGCTCCAGCTAAACTCTAGTTCTGTACAGTCTCAGGGGTCTAGCTCTGTGCCTGAAGATGATGGCAGGGCTTAGAGTCTTCATTAACCCAACAGATCCTGTGGCAGGTCAGCCTTCCTCCATGAGGACCAGGTTTTGTGCCTGCCTCGCTGCTTTTTCTCTTCTTTTAGTACTGCGTCTGATACACATTCAGTGCTCAGGAGGTACTTTCTACAGAATCCTGGGCTGGGCATTGGACCCCTGTCCTTAAGGAGCTCAGCATCTAATTGGGATAAAGACATCCAAATAAGCAATTAAAATAGATGAAAGTAATTCTCATAATCAAGGTAGAAGAGCCAACACAGCCCTAAGAGTACTAGCATTTACCATGTGCCAGGCAGGGTTCTAGATGCCTCACTGCTGCAGTCTGAATGCTTGTGTTTCTCCAAAATCGATACATTAAAAACCCAACTCCCACCATGAGGGTATTAGAAGGTGGAGCCTTCAGGAGGTGATTAGGTCCAGGGGGTGAAGCCCTCATAAAAAGAACTAAGGTCCTTATTTTCAAAAGGCCCAAAGTAGCTTGTGTCAGCCAGCTTTCCATTTCCATAACAAAATATCTGAGATAAGTCCAGTTAAAAGGAGGAAAAATTTTTATTTGGGGTCATGGTTTCCAAAGTTTCAGTCCATGTCATTTGGCTCCATTGCTGCTGGGCTCGTGGTGAGGCAGAGCGTCACGGTGAGGGGTACGGGTAGGAAGCAGAAAGAGAAAGGGCTGGGCCCCCATATACCCTTCAGGTGCATGCACACCCAGTGGCCAAACTTCCTTCCACCGCTTCCCCGTGGCACCATAGACTGACAACCACACCTTCGATGCATGAGCCTCTGTATCACTCTTAGGACCCAAACCACCAAGGAACTTGTCAATCCCTCCCACCATGTGAGGGCACAACTAGTAGGTGCTGTGTGCGTCAGAAAGTGGGCTTTCACCAGACACCACATCTGCTGGCATCATGACCTTGGACTTCCCAGCTTCCAAAACTATGAGAAAGGAATGTTGTTGCTGTAATAATCAGCACATTTGGATTAAGGCACTTACATGTATCAAGTCACCTAATTCTCACACCACTATGAGATGGGCACTATCATTATTTCCATCTTTACAGGCAACACTAAGAGAGGAAATACAACGTCATACAGCTCAGCCACCTGCCTCCAGGTCCCTGTAAGGAATGACTGTACTATGTGCCCCAGTCAAAGAATCAGTCTGACTCACCGAAGTTTCCTCAGGTCTGGGATCCTAGATGATGGGATGACTGGTGATAAGGAAGCAGGGACTATGGGGGAAATTGGTGCTTGGTGTTTCCCAAATTGATGGTGCCCCAAATCCTCTGAAAAGACCCAGAATGTCAGTTCTAAAGTCCTGGAGTTCTTGAACCAATAAGACTAGAGTGTCTTAAGATTGGATGTATTTTTAGCAAGTGTTCCGAGTGAGGCTGGAGGTCTTTAGGTCATGTTTTCAAAACACAGAGCTAGAGTTAGTTTCCAGAATAGCAGATCTGTGCTCTCTGTTCGCACCTGGCTCTCCTCTGGCCCTGTGTCTGTTCAGAATGTTTTGACCATGCAGTACAGGGCGTGCTGTTCTGCCATCTTTAGCTATCTCTTGGATAATGGTAACCATCTCCATGTTTTTGTCTTTGCTCAGTCTCCTCTCAAGCCCAAAATCTGTATCACATCTGCTTCCCAAGCCTGACTCCTCATTGGACACACAGGAAATGTCTACAGAATGAGCCAGGCTTGTGCTCTGGACCCATGGCCAGCCCTGCCCTGGGGGAGCTTGAGGTTGGCTAAAGGACAATTACCTGGATAAACTGCAGAATCAGGTGATAGGGACCCATAATTATAAGGGTATGAGCAGCGTGCTGTGAGCACGTAGGAACCAACAGATAATGCTGCACAAGTACATGTACAGTATGGGAAATCATGCTAGAAAAGTACCTCAAGAGCTTTTAGGAGCTGGCTTGTGTCCTCCCAAAATTTCAGGTTGAAATGCTAACCCCTAGTACCGTATCTCAGAATACGACTCTACTTGGCCTTGTCTTTTACAAGGCAATTAAACAAGATTAGGGTGGTCCCTAATCCAGTGTAACTGGCCTTCGGAGAAGAGATTAGGAGAAGACCACGTGCGGAACCGAGGGAAGACAGGGGACACACAAGCCAAGAGGAGAGGGCTCAGAAGAAACCAACATGCTGTGAGAAGATTAATTTCCATACCGTTCAAGCCCTCTGGCCTGTGTGTGGTAGTTTGTTATAGCAGCCCCATCAAGTTAACGCATAAGCGGACCGTCAAACTTTACTAAATCCAACTACAGATATTAAATGTTACCCTCCGAGTTGCTGCAAGCCCACAGACGAGTCTAGCTTCGACGTGACGAATGGGCAGCTTCGGCTCCAGAATATAATCTGGAATCAGTGGAGACGCGTGGAGAATAGAGGCGGGACAGGACCATTGGTTCCAGTGGGCGATAACACACACAGAGGTAGACAGGTCAGCGGAAATGAAGAGCAGAGAGCCTATCGAGGCACCACCTGTGAGCAGAAGGAAGTGACGAGATGCCAGACAGATGGGATCATCACGGAGCAGAGTGGGCGGGCGCGCTGCCCCCACCTTATTTGGGGACACAGGAGGTGACACGGGTTTAGAACAGCAGGGGAAAGGATAAGACATTGAGTTTGAGACAGCTGCAGAGCATCAGCGGGGTGCTGCAGCCAAGGGGAAATAAAGTGCCAGGACCAGGGCCTGACACACGGTCCTGTTCCTCAGAGTCCAGTGCTGGGGGAGGACATGAGCTCGCGGTAAAAGCTTCAGCCATCTGCAAGCCCCCAGGCCCCATCCTCGGGCCGCCCACGGTGTGGACGGCAGGGACACCAAGGCACAGCGGGGTCAGGGGTAGGCGGTACTAGTCAGCCCTGGTTTGTCCGAGGTCTCTAAATGTGGGAAAGGTGCCTTAAACTGGAGAGCCCCGCTCAGCCCGATTTCACCAACTCACACCATCCCACGGAAGGGTCTCGGTCTTTCTCTCCTCCCACTTTGGTAAATCCCACAAGTGGCCGGGGGTTAACCCGGACCCAAGCATTACGTCCAGGACCCGGTTCCCCGCGGGCGCACTCCTCCGGAGCTGTTCGCGGACGAGAGCGAGTGGCGCACACCGAGCTCGGGGTTCGCGGGGCCCCGCTAGGGGGGCGCGCGCGGCCGGGACCGAACCGCAGGGGCGGGGGCGGGGGCGAGGCGGCCGCGCGGGGGGGGAGGGGAAGGCAAGGGGCGTGGGGAGGTGGCCGGGGGCGGGGAGGGGGCGAGGCGGCCGCGGGGGCGGGGCGAGGCGGCCGCGGGGGCGGGGCGAGGCGGCCGCGGGGGCGGGGCGAGGCGGCCGCGGGGGCGGGGCGAGGCGCGGCTGCCGGCGGGCGCGGAAGCCGCACCTCGGCTCGGGCGGCGCGCGCTCCGAGGGTGGCGCTGTGTTCCGCGCGCCGGGCGCCCGCGACGCGATGGTGAACGCCAGCCGCGTACAGCCGCAGCCGCCCGGGGCCGCCGAGCCTTCCGCGCCGCGAGCGCCTGGGTCAGGCCGGCGGATGGCGGGGCTGGGCGGCCAGGGCCTGCGGGAGCCGCGCGGCCTGGACATCGAGATGGAGCGCATCCGCCAGGCGGCCGCGCGCGACCCCCCAGCCGGGGCCTCCGCCTCGCCTTCCCCGCCGCCCTCGGCCTGCTCCCGGCAGGCGTGGAGCCGCGACAACCCGGGCTTCGAGGCCGAGGAGGAGGACGACGACGAGGAGGTGGAGGGCGAGGAGGGCGGCATGGTGGTGGAGATGGACGTGGAGTGGCGCCCGGGCGGCCGCAGGGCTGGCTCGTCCTCGGCCGTGGGCTCTGCGGGCGCGCGCGGCCGGGCGCTGGGCGGCTACCACGGCGCGGGACCCCCGAGCGCCCGGCGCCACCGGCGCGAGGACCCGGGCGCGCCCTGCCCCAGCCCGGCCGGCGGCGGGGACGCGCGGCATCGCCACCTGGCCCTGGACGGGCAGCCGCCCCGCGTGGCCTGGGCCGAGCGCCTGGTCCGCGGGCTGCGAGGTGAGCGCGGCTTCGTGTGTACAGACCCGGGCTGGGGCCGCGCCCACGCCGCGCCCCGCTGCGCCCGCCTGGGTGCAGGGACTGAGGGGACCCTGTTTACGATCTGTTCTGTTGACTTTTGCAGAGTTGTGAAAGTCGTAGTAGGGTACCTCTGGGGGCTCTGCAGGGGGAAAATGAGTCTGGTTTCTAGTACAGCTCATGGTGGTTACAACTAACTGCATGTTTGCTTATGTCACAAAATCACAAAGAAAATTTTACAACAGTGCTTGCAGCCGCGATGTTTCTCTGGCCTTAGCGCTCGGTTGTTTCCTAACCGTGTTCCCGAAGGGTATGATAGAGTGTTACCCAAATTCGTGGGAGGGGTGTGCCTTTAGGTTGTCACTGCTGATGTTGTTTTGGCGATGTTGCTTGTGATTATTTGGGGAAGGCGGAGTTGTTGACCACGTCACGAATGGAATAAAATAATGCCTATAGAAAGAGACATGTAGTCATCTCTAGTTTTAGACATTTTTCTGAAATAGTTGCAAAGACAAGGTCACATTATTTTAAAACCTTGCCAGTCTGTTTTTAAAACTTGAATTTTTAAAAAAAATTTGAATGTTTTCAAATAACAAGGTTATTTACGATGCCAACTAAATAATGGAATCTCCACATACCCGTTGATCAGTGTGTGGAGTTCAGTCACCCAGCTCTGCAAAAGACAAGGGAGGAATTTTCAGATTTGCCAGTGGCTAGGTAAAGGATGCAGATTTTCCAGTAGCAGATGGGATCCTGTTCTACAAAGTTCTGTGAGACACATGCTTGGTAGAGTGTGACTCTTACCCACTACTATTTGGTGGGAGTTTTTTTGTTCTTTTTTGGTTGGTTTTGTGTTTTTTTGTTTTTTTTTTTTTGGTGGTGGTAGCACTCTACCACTGAGCTACACACACCCATTTTTATTTGATTTTCAGAGTTTCATCTAAGTTGCCCAGGTTAGCTTCCAACTTGTGAATCTCCTGTTTTGCCACTACAACCAAATGAATCCCCATTTTTTGAGTTTCCATTCTCAGTTCTTTTGACTTTCTCATCATCCTTCCCTGTTGGTTTTGAAAACTATGCACAAAACCCACCCAGGTGGTGTTGTAGCAGCATAATTAAGACAGCTATAGTCTATATTTAAATCCCAGTTCTGCAGCTCATTGGCTTTAATACCTTGAGCAAATTATTTAACTTTCCTCATGTGTTCTCTGATCCTTAAATTTTGTATCTATTAAAAAAGAAAAGATAATCATAGTGCTTAGTTCGGAATTTGTAGGAAAAATTGAGTAAGGCATCAGAAATGGGTAGTGTCTATTACTTTCTGGGTGCTGGGACAAAACACCTGATACCCACAAGTTTAAGGAGGAAACGTCTACTTTAGCTCACAGTTTGTAAAAGTTGCAGTCCATGGTAGGCTGGCTCAGCTATTCCCCTACTGGGGATCTTTCCAGAAGAGTTAAAATCGTCATACCACAGAGATATATGCAAAACCATGTTTATAGCAGCGCAGTTTGTGATAGCTAGGTCTTGGAAACAACCCAAATGCCCAACAACCAATGAATGGCTAAAGAAGATGTGGCTTTTCTACACAATGGACTACTACACTGCCATAAAGGAGGATAAACTAGAGTCATTTATATGTAAATGGATGTTCCTTGAGAATATACTACTAAGCGAAATAATCAGACACTCATGAGCACACATCGAATAGTTTCTCTGATATGAGAAACCATAACTGTAAATAAGGACAAAGTAGTGTAACGGATATCATATAAAAGGAAGATAATATACAAAGGAGAGGAGTACCAGAAAGAGGGAAGAGGGGAAAAGCAGGAAGGGAAAAAATGGAAAGAAAGGGGAAAGGGAAATCATGGAGAATTGTAAATAAACCTGCTGTAAATAGGGATGAAGGGAACAGAAGGGAGGGGAGGGTAGGAGGGGAGAACCAAGAGACACCATGTACAGGTACAAAACAAACATGTTAAATGTGACCAATATATGGACAATGTACCAATACATGTTCTTGGTTAAAAAATAAAATAAAAAACATAGTAGGCTGGCTCTAAGGCAGGGCAGTATGGCAGAGGAGAAACAGTCCATGGTGTGGCAGGCAGAAAACAGCAGCAAGCAGCCTCTTCTTCCCTTTTATTCTGTCCTGGCTACAAGCCTATTGGCTGGTGCCACACACACACAGGATAGATCTTGTCTTCAGTAAATCCATTCAGCCACACCTAGAACTATGCTAATCCAATTAAAGGACTGATCCAGTTATCACACCCTTAATTCATGCACCCATGATCCAGCCACCTCCCAAAATCCACATCTATGAGTGCATGAGACTTTAGGGGACATCTAGATGTAAACCATAACAAATAGTAAATCTGTGCCATGCTGTTAGTGCTCTGTAAGTCTTAGAAATTATAAAAGTTTATTTGGGTACTTCTTTTACATGCATGCTTATACTGGTTAATTTGATTCAGAACATGGTAGAAGTCAAAAGATCCTTTTGATTCAAAACTATATTAAAACAAATTATGTATCATTTTATACTATATAAAGTGTGCTTTTAAAAAGTGTTCACTGAGGTGAGACAGAAGTTTCCCGTAAGTTAATAATGCCATTCACATGATCCTTGTAACTCAGTTTGAGCATGTGACAACACGCTTAACCTTTACTAAACTCAGTGGAGTAAAGCAATACAAAATACATATTTCTGTATGAGGAATATGCACATTTATTTCTTTTAAAGAAAAATTTCAGGAAGCTTGGAGTTACTCAGCTCATAGTCTTAAAACCTCTTGTCCAGCTGTATCTGTGGGAGCTTCCAGAATGCTGAGCCCTGGAGGGCCCTGGAGGTGGTACTGCCTGAGAGGCCACAGAAGCCCAGTCCCTTCTCAGCTTCACCCACATGGCTCTTCATCTGTTTCCCTGGTAATCCTTTTTGATAACTGGTAAACCTGAAAAATAATAGCACCCAAATCAGTGGTCTAATTCTTAGTAGGCCAGACTAAGGAAATTTTTAATTATAGAAAAATGTTAAATAAATTCCATTTTATCAGTTTCTGTAATGAAGAAATTATAGTTGTCATTCTTGTCACTTACTAAACAAGCAACATTTATTAAATACTTAGCACCTATGATGAAGGCAGCACAGTGCTGGCGGCTACAAAAAGAAATAAACTAGGGTAATGTATCACCATATTCCTGTGGACAGAACCCAGAAATATAAAATAATTCATGAAGAAGTTTTGACTTTCCCCCCTCTTGAAATAGCAGTGATAGAAATTTTGGATGTACCATGCAGGCAGTGCCTTAGGATTGCAACAGACAGTCACTTTTGGAATTTTTAAAATAGGGGAGATTACTGAAGTAAGAGTGGTCAGAAGCTTCCCAGAGATCTCTATACAGCTACTCAGACCTCCCGGGCCTCTGCTCCTCCTTGGTTAAAACAAAGGAGTTGAATTTAATCTCCAAGGCCCTTCTAGCTTCAGCATATTCTGGTTGCTGTGTAGTAACACCAATTCCAGATGGACAACAAATGGTCCTTTCTATTCCTTGAACAATACGTGGATCTGCCACCTTAGCAGAAGCAGGATAGTCAAGAAAGAAGAAACGTCTGAGGCCTGGTAGTGGGATGCATTGTATCTAACCAAGGAACCAAGGCTGCATCCCTGCATATTAAGAAGCAGATGAGTGATGAGCAGGAGCAGGGGCAGAAGATCTTGGTGTGGAACGGAGTCAGCACAGTGTCCAGAAGGCCTGCAGAGGAGACACCAGTGCAGGTAGACCAGGTGGCTGGCAGCCAGGGAGGCGATGTTGATAACCTGGACAGAGGAAGCAGAGGATGGCTCAGGGGTTTACACACAGCGCCCCACCCAGACTTGAAGATGTCTAGTGATAAAATGTTTATCAAATTGTTTGGCTTTCTAAAGTTGAACATTTTATTATTAATGTATCAGCTTGCTAAAGTCAGTTTCTATTTGTTGTTTTAAACATGGATGCTCGGGCTTTTTGTTTTTGTTGCTGTTGTTCCTAGTGAAATCACAAAGTATAGGTTGATTATCCCTTATCCAAAATGCTTGGGCCCTGAAATGTTTTGGATTTTGTATTTTTTTCAGATTTTGGAATATTTGCATATATGGTGAGATATCTTGAAAACAGGACCCAAGTTTAAACATGAATCATTTCTGTTTTACATGCACGTTGTACCCATGGCCTAAACAGTGATGCCAAACTATTTAGAGACCGAGTGCCCAAACTGCCCAAAACCCACTTATCACAAAATGCCAACACTGCAATTAAACCTGAATTACTGAAATTTTAGTTTAGAAAAAACAACTCATACACTTGGCTTGTGTGCCAAGAGAGGGCTCTGTGTGCCCCTGGTTTGCCACCACTGGCCTAAAGGTATTTTTATACACTATTTTGAGTGCACCTGTGTTTTGATTGCAATCTGTCAACAGGAGGTCAAGGGTAGAATTTTGTAATTGAAGAGGTGCTCACAGAGTTTCAGATTTTGAAGCATTTTGATTTCAGATGTTTGAATTAGGGATGCTCACCCTGTACTAGCTGTGTTGGTCAGGACAGGCTGAGCCACGTAACATAAACACCTTCAGTGACCAGAAGAGTAAGAGGTTAGTGGCACATTTAACACTTGAGGGGACTCCAGGTTAGCAGCAGCTCTCTTCCTTGTGTTTATATTTGGGGGCATCATCTCCCCCCTTCATGCGGCTCTCCCAGGACCCATCATCCTGTGCAGGGTCAAAGTGGGACATCCCATTTCTGGCGAGAGGAAGGTGAAGGAAGATTGTCACTGCTGTTGTCTTAAAGGCCCCATTCTGGAAGCAGCTTCCACCCCTTCCACTCATGATCTGTTGGCCACGTTCTTAACCACATAACCCAAGATACCTTCAGGGAAGTCTGGAAAGTGCATGTTAGCCGTGTGTCTAGAAGGGGAGGCATGGATTTGGATGGCCAGCTAGTGATCTCTGTTACTTTAATGCTAAGGGCTCAAAGGAAATAGTAGATCTACTTTTATTTTATTCTAAAATAATCAGAACTGGACATTGAAATTGGTGTGCTGCTTGTATGTGATATGTGACCTTCAGCACAAACTAATTCACCATTTTATCTTCCATCATCAATTTAATTTACATTTTTCCTGCCTGCCTTTTTGATGTCTAAAGAGAAGTGCATTGGAAAGCTCACTGAGACTTTCGAGAAGATATGAACTTGAACATCCAACCCACTGTTCTTGGTCACAGCTCCTGGTGGTCCATTTGCAGCAACTCCTAATTTTAGTCTTGAGGCGTTAGCATTCAGTCTGACTTCATCCCTAGCAGAGCGTTTTCCCAAAGTAGACATTTCCACCCAGGTATCAGAGCAGTTTTGCCTCTCAGAGGTCATGGCAGTATCGGAATACATTTTGGTTTTCACGTTTTGTGTTGAGAGGCCACTTAGCCTGCCCTAAATCTGCGAGCGTGTAGAGGTCGAGTAACCTGCAGTAGGTCGTTAAATCTAACAAGAAATGATGACTTATTGCTTACAGTGTGCCAGACACTGTGTTGAAATCTTCATCGTGATCGTAGTTTTATTTCATACGCGAGACAAATTTGTGCTGTATGAACTGTCATCACTGTTTGCTGATGAGGGAACTAAAGCTTCTAGAGGTTAAACAACTCACCCAGGGTCACGGCTGTTAAATGGTGCGACCAGAATTTAACGCTGGGTGTTGGAGCCCAAAGACATTCTTACCCACCTCACTATCTGCCTGTGTGTCCAGACCTAACTTTTGCCACCTGTTTGTCGCATGGCTGTACCTGGTAGATGTTAATCTATCGGGACATTCAGGATAGATTTTATCAACTTAGTTCAAGTACCCAAATTTCTCATTGATCTAGAGAGCAGAAGAATTTGCTTTTCTCTTTTTTTAAATTGTGGTAAAATAATCATGATATAAAATTTACCACTGAAACCATTTTTAGTATATAATTCAGTGGCAGTAAGTACATGCATAACACAATGAATATAGTAATTTTATTGTTTATTTCTGGAACTCTTCCATCATGTCAGACGGGAATCCTGTCCTTGTCGGTGAAGTCAAACAATATTTGTCCTTTTGTGTCTGGTTTATTTCACTTGGCGTAATGTTTTCAGAGGTCACCCTTTTAATGAAGGACTCCCATTCCGCTGTACTGTGTATCACATTCTGTTCATCTGTTCCTTTGCTGATGGACATGAGTGTGTTAGATTTTATTTTTTACAAGTGTTTTTAAACCTTTTGGCTGTAGTGATTTTCCTTTTATTTTTATCCAAACTTCACCACATCAGTTTTTCCTTTTCCTTTTTTATTTGCATCATTATTTTGAACAAACAAGATTTTGTATTTCATTTCTGTGAGGTTCTTTTGAGGGAAAGTTGCTACTCTTTGGGGTGTGTCAAGGTTGTTTTAGAAAGAGTTCATGATGTGGTAAACAGGGCTTTTTTTGAGACTCTCCTTTGTGATGGGTCCTAAGGACACAAAGACAGATAGTAGAAGGTTCCAACTTTCAGGGGCAAGTAGTGGGATGATCGGTCCTGGGTGTGAAAGGAACCAAAGGAGAAGAGCAGCTGTACCTGAGGAAGCCAGAAAAGGCTTCCAGAGGGAGACAAACATGGGTTGCATTTTGAAGAATGAAGAGAAATTCTGGGAGAGAACAATAGCAGGAGCAAGACAAGCAAACCCACAACCGGAGTTATAGAACTGGACCTTTTCCTGTAGGCAGGTAGAGTTGTGGGGCTTCATGTCTGAAGGCTGGTTGACCACATGCTGGTCTGAAGAATGCAGAGGGTGGCTAAGGTAGTGAGCTAGTGGCCGAGAGACTAGTCAGGAGAGGGCTACAGCCAGGCAGGTGAGCTGGGATGGAGAGAGATTCAAGACAGACAAACTGGCAGAATTGCCAAACAGCTCCGTGGAGGGATAAGAGGAAGGCCTGGTCTGGGAAAAACCCAGAATTTGGGCTTGGTGCTGTTAACCCAATTAGGAAGAATAGTTTCTAGAAAATGCAAAATCTTCATTTTGGCCCCAGTGAGTGTGAGCCATGCGAAGAGAGAATTATTTATTACCTGTGGCAGACACCTGACCTCACCTCAGGAGAGTGCTGACCAAGAATGCAGGATTCAGGATTATTAAAAAAATCGAAACAAAAAAGGGAGCCACTGACTATTCTAGAGAAAATGGATCAATAATGGTGAAAAATCATGTCCCTTTTCTTTCTCTCTCTCTCTCTCTCTTTTTTTTTTTTTGTCTTGTTGTGGTACTGGGGATTGAGCCCAAGGTCTTCACACATGTTCTGCATGTAGTATTCCTGATTCCCAGGGAGGGGCCCATTTCAGAGGAGGGAGTGAGAGGGTGACTTCAGGGCAGGTCTCACAGCTCACAGGTAGCTGAGCCTTCGGGGACCATAGTTTGACTCCAGAATCCAGCACTGCACTGTATCATATCAACAGGTCAGAGAGTTAGTGTATTTCAGATGGGACAAGATTAGCCTGTGACAAAAAAAACGCTGACCCTTTTGCCTGTGGAACTTTTGGTGATGAGTATTTACAGATGAAATGATAGCTGCGGTTAGTTTCAAGGCACTGGGGAGAATGGGTAGGGTTTAGATGAATCAGAGTTGGCACTGAGTTGCTATTTGCTGGAGCTAGGTGATGGATACGGAAGAGTTCATTATGTCATTCTCTCTTTGTGGTGTTTTCAAATATTTTCCAAAATAGTAAGTTTTTGAAAACATTTGGCTAAGACACTTGGGGGAAGAGCATTTGTTTTCAAAACATCTTGTGTTTGTGGTTACCCATTCCGGAGACCCCAGATATTCATATAAGAAATAGCCTTGTGCAAAGGAATACCCTGTTTAGACAGTTTGCTCTGACTTTGGGCTCTGGCACTAGCTAAACACCCTTTAAACATGAAGGAAGTTGGAGAGTTGTCCGGTGTCCCCTCATTCCACATTTTCCTGACGGCTGGAGGCACTATGTGTACCGAACATGAGTATCTGGAAAGTAGCCCACCGTGCTACAGCAGTTGAGAGGAAAGGCAATAGCTAATTTTGAAGAATGCCACCACCTTGGACCTAAGCTCCATCCTTAACTGTTATCCTGTCAGCTGTGCTAAAGATGGGAACTAGTTAGCTGCAGGGCAGTAATTTTTCTTGTTTGTGGAGAAGCCATTTCTCACCCATCTGAATGTAAAGAAGTCCCTGTCTCTTAACATAAACCCCACATATACGCCCATTGGGCAAATGGCATGAAAAATATAAAGGCCATAAATACATGAGGAAGTAGATTGAATAATTTAGAAAAATAAAATGTATAATGATATATAAAATTATAATTAAGGAGATTTGTTTCTTTGTGTTTGAAATGTCTCATTCAAGGGCAATAATTAAGTTGTCGTGGGCTATTATAAGTTTAGCTTGATAGAAGTTGGTTTTTTCTATTTAAAGGCCAAGCAATATCATTTGTGGATGTTAACAGTGATGTCCATTCCGTAGTGACTGGTCATCCATAACCCATGGGAAAGAATGAAATCACTGAAGAAGATGGGCAGAGAAACAGTTTGCTGATGGTACCAGCTGGCAGGCTGTCTGTCCATATGCATGTTAGGCCTGGTCTCCAAAAGAAACAGTGCGGTTGTATCCAGGGCTCCTGAGCCCAGTCCTTGGCTGCCTCTGGGTTATTCGGAGCTGTAATTTTCCATGTCATCTACATTTGTAATAATTCTTCAGTATGCTAGAGTTTCAAGGAACGAACATTCTGCTCACTGCATTTCTTCTGCGTGAGTAATTCCCTGACAACTTCCAGATCTTGGCAGCAGCGACGTGGTCCTAAGTTATGTTCACTTCCAGCGTGGTGAAAACCAAATATGTGTAACACAGTGTCTTTTAATTCAGCTGCTGATTTTCCTAATGGAAATTTGGGAGAAAGAAGGAAACAAAATACTCAAATTTAAGAGTAGAGCTGATGCATTATCGTAAGACTTAAAAAATGCACCAACACTGATGATGACATCACTTTTTCGGAATGAAAGACCCTTTTCCCTCCTCACTCTTTGGCATGATTGCAGCTTACGTGCTGCGTGAGCTTGTTACTGAAGCGGGGATGTCTGTAGAATAAAGGCATGAAGCATTGCCGGGCCCAGGGTGGTTTCCATCAGCAGCCAAGTGAATCTAACTGAAAGGACGGAGAAGTTTATCTTTTTTGGAAAACATTAAGGTTCTTCCAAAAACCCAGCGATGTGAGCTGACCGCACTGTTTATTAGCGGGTCTGGACGGCCACAATGTCTGCCTGCTGACTGAATCCAGGACACGCAGGGTGATGTCATCTTCCCTCGGCCAGCCCAACACTTTTTCCCTCTGCTAAAACACAGAACACGGCTGCTGATCTTATTCTTCCCCCAAAGAGAAAGAGAAGCTGAGCGGGTTGTTGCTTTTAATTTTTAGAAGTGTGCGTTAATTGGAGTTTTAAAAGCAGTTAAGCAAAACGGCCTCAGTGTAGGCAGTCCCACACTGTTAGGATGAAGGTGAGCAGGGTGCGACGGGCGCCTGATGGGTGTCTGCAGATTGTCCTGTCGCACCAACCAGAGCTTCCTCACCGGATGGCTCCTAAGGCCCTTTGTGATGCAGTCACGTCTCCTGCTTAGCTGGGTTTAGTGGTAGGACGACAGGTCTTATCCTTGCTCACATGAAGAACTGCGTGTCGCACATGCTGGCTTACTCTTCCTTGAAGTCGTCCTCATTTCCTGCCCTCCTGCATTTTTACTAAGACATTTGCTAGTGGCCTTGGGAGGTGAGAAGCACACTGGACCCCCGCCTTGTGTTTTGTACATTTTGCTTGGTGCATTCTGAATACAAAGTACTTCTGTGCCAGTTTCTCAGTTGCATTCAAAGTTTGCTGAAATACGTGTCTTTGTATGTATTCATGTTTCTGTATGAGAAACTCCCTTGTGCCTTACACTGTTTACTTTGTGTTTTTTTCTCTTTTGCTATTCACGAACATTCTTAAATAAAATAACATCTTTTTTTCCCATTATATTTTAAAGGTCTCTGGGGGACAAGACTCATGGAGGAAAGCAACACTAACCGAGAGAAATACCTTAAAAGTGTTTTGCGGGAACTGGTCACATACCTCCTTTTCCTCATAGTCTTGTGCGTCTGTAAGTAGACCCTTTCCTTCCACTCATGGAAAAGTTTTGAAAATGTTTGACCTGTCAAGATCATAATTTAAAGGAAGTGTATCAGCGCCAAAGAGTCAAGTCAGCAGTTTTGTTTTCAATTCCGATTTAGAATTTGGTAAAGGTCCTCCCACCACCATCACTGCAGTAATTAATGAAAAAATCGGTATTATCTGACTGGCTAGTTCATTGTCAGTTGTGACCATTTTCACTATGAGACTAACCAGAGCAGTGAATATAAAAAGTCAGTGTAAGAATTGTTTTCAACCATTATGGAACTCAGTATGGGGATTTCTCAAAGAATTGAAATTACCAATTCCATACGACCCAGCTATTCCTCTGCTAGGTATCTTCCCCAAAGACCTTAAGTCACCATACAGTGGTACATGCACACCAATGTTTACATAGTTCATAATAGCCAAGTCCTGGAAGCTGCCTGTATACCCATCGACAAATGATTGGGTAAACAAAATATGGTATCTATATATAATGGAATACTACTCTGCTATAAAGAATGACAAATTTGAGACATTTGTAGGAAAATGGATGTACCTAGGAAATATAATACTGAGTAAAATAAATCAGACACACAAGTTTAGATACTATATGGTGTCACTCATTTGAGCGAGACAAAGTACAAACAAAGAAAATGATAAAGGATGAATAGAAATGGACAAGGGGACCGATCTCCAATAGAGCAACAGTCCAAGGAAACAAGGACAAGGGGTAAGGAAGGGGAAGGGAAGTGAGAGAAAAAAAGATGTGCCATCTGCAGGATCCTAATAACTCCAGTCAATGTAAATGTACCCTGTAACATGAGCTAAGAGAAATAACATCAACAAGTATGTGAAAGGTGATAGGGGAATCAGAGGAGGAGGGTGAAGGGGGAGGGAGGGGGGAGGGAGTTAGAAATAAAAAGCTGTAATTTGTACATGTAACTACTCCCCAAGATGACTGTGAACTGCATGAACTGCAAACATGTACTAATAGAAAAAAAAAAAAAAGCATCGTTTTCAGCAGATTGACTTTCCAAGTTTAACTTTGCAGAAACAAGCACCACCTAATACTGCTTTCATTAGCATGTTTAAAAGTCTCCTTTTGGATTTGGATATGGCATGTCAGCGCCTTTATTCTAATTCATTATTTCTTCCAAATCTTCAGTGGTCTCGGGACTTTTCCTCTCCAGGAAACTTGTGCAGACCCAGACCCATGTCTTTGCTCTGTGACCTTCCCCCCCTTCAGTGCCCCTGCGTGCACGTCCTCGGGCTGGGGAGGAAGGGCAGCCGTAGCCAGAAACCAGACTTGGAGAGGATTTGCCTCGACATCCAGAAGGGCGCAGGCAAAGGACCTGGCATCAGATTCAGAGCAGGTTGGAGAATGGATTTTCATTGTGTCCTCCCTGCAGCCCTTATGACAACAGACCAGGTAGAAGGTTTACGACACCCGCCCACCTCTGCTTTCACCAAACCCTTCTGTGATACATGGAGAGAACCAGAATTTAATCAACACTTTAGCAGTACCATTCTTAATATATCACAACCTTGAGTTTAAGTGAAGAAAGAAGCTTCCTTGAAGAAACTCTTAAAATTTACTAGATACTGAAAAACAAAGATAAGTCAAATGTATCAGATCAAGGAAACATTTGAGTTTCTGTGTTTGTAACTGAAGTCAATTGAATATTGAAAACCCCACACTGGCTTTCACTGCTCTGGTGAGTGCCTAATACCCCTCCCAGGACCTGTCTTCTTTTCACATTTTCTGAGGTTTTGCCTACCCAACAGGAGACTTAAACTAAAAACTGTGTATGTCTGAACAACATCACCTTATTTTTCTCTTACTAATTTTGAAATTTTATGTTACTTGTCTAGGAAGAAATGTCTCATACTTTTAAAAATGACATTACTTTTCTTTTTTGAAAGAAACTTAGGAGGTTTTTTTGGTCCGTTTTTTGAAATAGCTTTATGGAAGTATCATTTGTACATCCTAAAATTAATCTATTTTAATATCTAATTCATTTATTTCTTTTTATAAGTGCATAGAGTTGTATAACCCTCACAATTCAATTTTAAAATATTTCCATCACTTTGAAGACACCTCCTAAACTGTACTATGTGGTCTGCATTCGGTAGTCAGCCCTTTTCTCCTTCAAATGCTGCTGTCATCCATCCATCTCTTAACTTCTGGTCCAGTAAGTTATGTTGGATTTTTGGTGTGCTTTGTGGAGATGGTTGTGGGAGTTTTGTTTTTGTATCTTCTGACTAAGACTTTCTGATCCATCCTCCCTGCATCGCCAGTGACTGTTTCTCATAAAAGTGATATGATGTATTTTAAAACATGTTACATAAGACAGAAATGCTAACAAGCTAGAAATGTCTGTATGTTACATTATAAATTGACAAGCACTTTATGTGATATTTTGAACTTTCATGCCCTAAGTTCTTAGAATACTAATGTTGTGTTTGCTCCCTGCATAGCAATGGGAGTTACTAAATATGACATTGAGGGCCTGAAATATTAACAGGCTGATTAGGAATACTAAGCTTTTTTAAGCATTACATATACATATGTATTTCTTAGGCAAAATAGGTTACCCTGTAAGTCTAGAATTTCAGTGGTACCTCACATTGCCTGAGCATCAGAATTACCAAGAGAATTTTGAAAAATTATAAATTATAATAATTATAAATTATAGACCCTCCAAGATGTGGCCAAAATCTGAGTTTTCAGATGCACTGGTAATATCAGGAACGGGCCAAGAGAGGTAAAATGAAGACCTACAGCATCATAGGAAACCTGCCTAAAGTCACAGTGTTTTCTTGTTTATTTTAGAATGTTTATACATGTTTTCACACTGGTCACATTTTTTCTTATATCAGTAGCTGTATGTTGTACATAAGTAAAATTTTAATTTTAGAATATTATAGCATCTCTGCTTAAGAAGGGATCTTAGGAGTCACATGGTCGGACTTCAGTTGCATACTCTCCTCCACACATCTTTCTAGATGATCAGTGATCCTGCCTCTGACTGAGCAAGAGTCCTAGCTTAAGACTGACTTCTTCGAGATAGTTCATTCCATTTTTCTGTGGCTAAGTTAGATCTTATGATGCCAAAGTCTACTCCTGGTAGTGTCCCTCCCTCCACTCTCCAAGCACGCTTACACATTTCCCATTTCCAATTCAGCCCTTTGGAAGTTTGCAGAGATTTCCACGTCCCCTGCCTTCTCCAGAGTAGACTGGTCCAGTTCCTTCAGCTGTTGGTCCTGTGTTGGTTGCATACCCAATCTTGATAACTCCTGGGTGGAACTTCCCAGCCTGCGTTCTGTTCATCACAGTCACCTCCAGGGCCTCACAAGGGGGCCATGGGCTTCCTCATCCAAACTGTGCACTGCCTCGCGCTTCCTACCACAGCTGGACAGGGGGGCTGTTCATCACGGCGACTCCGTGGTGTCTTCACCAAAACCGTAACACTCTGTGTCCCTAGCTGTTACCAGAGCCCTTTTCCCTGGATCTTTGCAGGACTGCCCTTTCTGCTGTCAAATTTCGTCTCATTCGGGTCTGCTCATCCTTCCAGTCTGTTGAAGGCATCCTGGACCTGGATTCACTCATCTCACACATCGGCTCTTCTTGGCCTTGTGGTTTCAGCAGACTCATCATCCATGTCCTTACCCTTGTAAATTAATAAATAGATTTTAAAAGGCTAGTCTAAGAACATCAACCCATTAATCAAAGCTCTTTGGGTGAACCTTTCCACTTCATCATATTATCGTCCAGCTCAGTGTTCAGGAAACAGGATAATGGGAAAGATTTTTCAAAAGCCTGTCTGAATAACTGTACTATTCTGCTATCAGCTGCCTACTAAATTAAACAGCAAGTGAGATAACCAGTCATGATTCACTCCTGATAGTGTTCGGTTCTTTCCCCACTACTCAGAAGCCACCTTTTAATTACTAGTTCTAAAATCTTGCTAGCAAAATTACCATCAAATGACCAGGTATATCAAACTCTTTATTCTTGTACAGATGAGATCACACACTTTACCCTCTCCATGTTTGCATGTTGGAAGCTCTTAATATCAAGTAGTTAGAGTTCTAGAAGGCAGGTTGACATACTAGGAAAGGATAGTTTTTGTTTCTGTTGTGTTGTTCGTTTTGGGGGTTTTTTTTGCTTCCAGTAGATCTGAGTTCAAGTCCCAGCTCTACTGCCGATATACTGGGTAAATGTGGGCAAGCTATGTAATCTTTCTGAATGTTTTGTCATCTGTAAAATACTTCTTTTAAAAGATTGATATGAAGTTTAGAAATAATATGTGAGGAGATCTTGGGATGCTATCTGTTATACAGTAGTACTGAGACATAAATCTTCCCCCAGACTGTAGACAGTGGCTGACGTGTCTCCTCAGTGGGCCAGGTACTAAGAACTAGCTGTAAGTTGTGATCATTTGAGTCCAAACTCTGAGTCCTTTGGAGTAGCTGAGCACCCATTAATAGTATCTTTTTCATTTTATCAAGGTTAGTTCTGTTTCCTCTAAACTCAATCCACTTTATCAAGAGAATAGAAATAAGTAATTTCCCACTGAATTAAATAATCCCACTTTCTCTCCAATGT
>PVJO010021423.1:0-30102 GCA_004026905.1 Hystrix cristata | reverse complement strand
TTCTCACATCTTGTGTAACCCAAAGGAGCCTTCAGTGGTTTCAAAAAATCTCAACAAATTCTCTTATTCATGCCACAGAGAAAGATTTTGTATTTGTTTGTTCACATTTAAAAATTAAATAAGGTTACAGGTGTGAAAGTGTATAAACTAATGCCTGGCATACATTAGACACTTAATATGTTAATTGAATCTAAGCCCTTTACCCCAGGAGAAGTAAACAAGGAAATAAGGACTATTACATTTGAGTCTTTTTTTTTTTAATTACATTTGAGTCTTAGTGTGAACTTACACAGTTAAATACCAAGTTAAAAATCTTTCATTTGATTCTAGTTTGATTATTAGAATGCCAGTGTTAAATAAATATGTCATAGCATTGTAGCTGGGAGGGCGTTAATCAACAAAGTGAGACTTTTCATAAACATGACTATGAACTCATTTTTGAACCCATTACATGTAATATGTAATGTTCTTATTAAGGCTAAATACTAAATAATATTTACTGTGCCTGATTTATAGGAATTTATGCTCTATAGGAATCGCTGTTTAGTCTGTATATTTTGAGCTGGGTTTGAAAATATAAATTAAAATGAGAGGAACTAATCCCTATTAACTATCAGTTATACTTTGAAAAAATATTTGATAAATTTTTCTTACTAAAAGTAAGAGGTCTTTTAATAAATCCGGAAATAGAATATTACTTGGCTGTGTTTAAAAACGGTCTTGGATTTCACCAAAATTTTATGAATGAATTTACTGCTTATCCAACTCTTAAGACACATAGCAAGAATATGTTTAAGAAGTTTAGATTTTTGAGTGAAATACAAATCTTTCCGGCCTGTAGCTTTCTTTTAATCTATGTTCAGTAGGATGTATTCCCTTGAGTTTTGGATTTTATACAAGAGATAATTTTGTTCCAAAGACTGCATTTTCATTGCTGTGAGACAGTTTATGTCACTGGCCCAGCCTTGGGTTATATTAATTCTCAATTACTAAAACATGACTATGATTGTTTTGATGTAATGCCATATTTTCAAAGAATGACAGAAATGATCTAGGACATATATTTACCTGCTGACTTGGATGCATAATGAGAAGACTGAGAATTACATTCATCAGCAGGAGTTGTAATAACAGAGGGGCAAACAGGATGAAAAGGAAAAGTCTTGGGAAAGCAGTTGCCTTGTTTGCTCTGACTCAGGAATATCCAATAAGTCAAAGTAAATGACAACATGTCAATCACTTAGACTGTGTAACAGTGAGAAATATTTTACCTAGTTGATTCTTTAAAAAAAAATCCTGGAATATAAAATTAAAAGTCTTAAAATTTTATATTTCAACATGTTAATGATGGTATATGAACAAATTGAGTGGTACGATACAATGCCACCATTTCTGTGAAATCGCTTTTAAATTCTGCTAGTAGTGATGGTACCAAGAAACGGAGGACATAACTGAGACATCCCTGTATAAGTTTGTTCTGCAGTCACAAAAGATATAAGTCACTGACCCTGAAGTTCTGTGTCTAAGAGCTGCCAGCCTGCTGTGACGAATCAGGGACATCTTTGAAGTTATCACTTAATCAGTATTCAGTTCAGCTGGCCCTTTCCTGGTGCGCCCTAAATTCCAACACGCTCACACTGAGTGAGCGGGAAGGCACCTGATTATAAATGAAATGGCTGGGGGGCCTTCCTTCGATGTGACAATACAAAAAGGATGTGGAATTGGCGATTTTAGAAAGTGACCTCAAAAGCAAAGTTCAATAAAATCTACTCTAACACTTAATGTTAGAGGCAAGAATCTGTTATTAAATAAAGTACAGTAACAATAGATTTGGGTCTCTTAAAAGAATTTAAGGCATTTTCTAGTAATTTTAGAGGTTTGATTTTTTTATAATTACAAGGAAGCATAATAGAAACCATAGATTCTATCTTTAATTTCCTCTGCCGTGAAGTAGTTAAAAAAAAAATCACATAGCATATCACAAATTAAAAAAAAAATCTCACACTTGAAAGATTTCATTTGGTGTCTAGTAAATTAAACTAGTAAGGGAAAAATCTAAATTTTATGACATTTGAATACTATAAAGACAATCAGCTCATGAACAAACCAAATATCCCTATATTCCTGGACAAATTTTTCTGGAGATATAAGACAAATGTATCTTTTGGTAAAAATGTAGACGATATTACAGAAGGTCTTTACCTAGAGCAGCCCTGCAGGTCTTTTCTGTGGAAATTTGTGGTTTCAAGAGAAAATTAAACAACAAAACAAGTTTTCTCAAGTGTCATTTCAATGAGAAAAGAAAGATTACTAATTACTTGTCTAACACAGTTTTTTTTCTGAGTCATAGACTATATACAGTACAATATACATTTTACCATCAAACATTTTCTCATCAGATTCAGTGTTTATGCTGACCTTTAAATCACTCAGAACACAAAGTTCAACCTATGCAGTCCTACTCTGGGGTATTTAGATGGTATAAGAAGCCATCAAACTCTCCCTGAAAGCTTCTTTATCATCTTTGATTATGTTCTTTGACATTCATGCTCCCAATATCCTTCAGTAATACTCAGTCTCCTGCCATTATCCAAGCATGTGAGCCTCCTTTCATCAGAAACAGCACACCTGTGGCTTCTACCTGGAACAGAAGCCAGTTTGTTTTCTTTAAAATTACTCCAATTACCCTTCTATTGCTCTCTAAAACATGGTTTTTGTCATCAGCTTTCTGGATAGTGGCAAAGGGAAGGGGTCAATGGTTTCCCTTTAACTCTCTTAAAACTTTGCACTTTTATTCAAATATTTATTATATCTTTCTGTGGACAGAGTCAACTATCATGTTTATTTCTCTTCCTGGAACTGCTACTATTTTGATAATGACACATTTGATGTGGTGATAATAGATCAGAATCTATAAGACATACGCCCTAACTCCTAAATTTCAGGAGAGTATTTTCTGAGTGACACCTTTGAAGGCCCTCCGTCTTCCTCTCGTCACAAGGCCAGAGAGAAAATTCCACAGCATTCCACACAATCTCTTACCTTCTCCAGATTCAGTTCTTTTTTCCTTTCTTCCTGGATATGTATTATCACACACGCACACACACACACACACACACACACACACACACACACAAAAGGGTGCTCGTTCACTTCCTAAACAGGTTCAAATAGAGTGTGGCGCTTGGTTTTGAAGTGTGCTTGCTCATAGTTGCTAAAATCATTTGTGCTTGACCTTCTGTGGCTTCTGCTCAAATAAAACAGGTATTTATTTAGGAATGGAATGTACTCCTAGAGGAAAAATGTTCTAAAGGAAGCACCTTCAGTTTCCTGTATACATGACGTGATCAGAAATATGGTGAATGTTTAAATTTAAGTATTATTACAGGAAAAGAATCATTGCCATTAACTGCACTCAAAATACTCCCACTTGCTTTGCATATGCTTATCCCATCATCTTGCTGCTTTCTGAAGCAATTCTGGAAGTCCTTTTTCATGAATGTCTTTAGTTGTACTACAGTGGCTGCCTTGATATCTTGAATTGATTAAAAATGTTTACCTTTCACAGTCATTTTGACTTTGAAGAGGTGCCAGAAATTGCACTGTACCAGATCCAGAGAATAAGGTGGGTAGGGACTCACCATAATATGTTTATGAGGCTGATTTTCTGTTGTATGGCACTCAGCAGGAGCATTCACTGTAGGGTTTTTTTTTTTTTCACCATCTCATAAAGACAGGAAAGAGAACTTCCTGAATTGCTTCAGAAAGTGACAAGAACTATCAGATAAGTGTGTTTGAAGTGAAAAAACAGTATTTTGAGGGGGATTTATGGCAATGCTTCTTTTACTGTAATGAATGTTTAAAGATTTAAATATTCATTATATATTTTGATTATACCATGTCTACACACATGTCGAGTGGAATAGAAGGGCATATAAAAATTGAGGAATGCCTCAAGTGAACAGAAAATAAGAAGCGATGTGCCAACACAGCATCTCCTTTGCAAGGAATATGCAGCAGAAGGAGGTCAGCTGGACAGTCCTTGGAAATGCTCAGAAGAAGAAATACATCCCAGTGAGTCACCTCTAGTCATGCAAACACACAATTGATAGTCTATTCTGCACCATGACTAATATGCATAATGATACTGTGTGGATTACAAAAGTGTTCTTTAGAAGAAACCATGTATTACTCAGCATCAAGTTGCTGGGAAAGAAGGCCTGAGATGCACAACTCAAAAAGCAAACAAACTGCCAGGCATAGTGGTGCACACTTCTAATCCCAGGATGCCGAGGCAGGAGGATCACCACAAGTTTGAGGCCAGCCTGGGGTACATAGTGAGTTTAAAGCCAGCTTGAACTACATAGCAAGACTTAGTCTCAAAAAAAGAAAGAAAAAACCAAACAAATAAACAAACAAAAAAACAAATAAATGAGACATTTATTTTGACTTTTGATTTCAGAGGTTTCTGTTCATAGTTATCTGGCTCCAAGGAAGAAACATCAGGCAAAGCCAAGTGGTGGAAAAATGCTGCTCAACTCATGGTGGCTGGGAAGCAGAGCAGGCTGGCGAGCCAGAGAGAAAGGGGCCAAGATTCCCCAGGGTCTTAGCACCACACTCCGCTGCTGCCAACCAGTCGCTACCTCCCAATAACCGATTCAGCTGCGACGTCGCTGTCAGCACTCTACCAAGCCAATCACCTCTCCGGGAGTCTCTAAATGTGTCCAAGCGACGATCAAGGTTAATTGCCATAGGCTACCACTTTTAGGTTGACCGTTCCATGAAGGCCACAGACTGGAAAGAGAGTTTAGGGTATGTTGCAACTTGTTTGTCCCCTGTACTGGGCAGTAGTATGGTCCTGTCATCATTTCATTATTTTAAATTTCCTTTACAAAAATGGCTGTCAACATACTGAAAAAAGTGTAACAAATTTACTCATAGAATGCTTTTAATAATTTAGGATAATATTTTAAAATCAAAATATGTAACCAAATGTCACTTTAAGTATTCTTTAAACATATTCATAAGGGAAGAAAACATTGAGAATTCATCCTTACTTCTCTGCCATACATGATAGTATCAGAAAGGTCTTTGAATTTAAGGTTTTCCGGCTAGTGTTACAGAATAGACATACCTCATAAAACCACATATGGCTGGCTGCTTAGAAGAAAGACAGTATGATGTCATAAGAAGCATATCTATTAGTGATTTGTGGCATGTGTTTCTAAAATAAGAATTCTTTTGAAGTTGATATTTCTTAGTATAGAGGCATTCTGAAGTACATACTTAAAAATTTATTACTGTGGGGGTTGGGGACTTAGCTCAGTGGTAGCTCAGTTGGGGACTTAGCTCAGGCCCTCAATTCGATCCCCAGCACCACCCCCTAAAATTGATTACTGAGTCCATTTATATCCCAGAAAATAAGAATTACCATGATTTTCATACCTAATGGATGCTAGTTTATTCCTTGTTTGGAAATATACTAAACCCAGAATCTTTATTGTCATAAGATCTATAAGTTACTTTAATACATCATGTGTACATATCAGAGTATGTTATCACATTTTACCAAATTCCAGTGATGCTTTGCCTTTATGGTCTTTAAATTCTTTCTAATTGTGATTCCAGTGTCTTTGAGAAATAAGGTGAATTTCAGAGGAAGCTGAATGAATCCTAAGTGTTTCCCATCAAATTCTCTACATTTTTGGATAAATTCACCATAGAATTTCAAATAAAGTACCTTCCCTTTTCTTATAATACCTGGTAAATTAATCACTACTTTTCTACAAGTATAGGTATAGGAAGTACTAATGTACAATAGTATTTATTCGCATTCAATCTTTATAATATTTAATGTTTCAACAAGAATGTCTAAAAATTTTTATTAGCCTATTACAAAACAAATGCTGGAAAGAGAATATTACTAATACTCAGAAGCATTTCCAGATGCGATGCCTCCACCACTGTGGAAATCACTACTATCTTGACGTCTACCACTAGTCTAGTTTTACCTTTTTCTGGGTAACCATAAAATGGAACCATAAAATGCATTCTCATTTGTATAAGTTTCATCAACATTGTTTTTTATACTCAGCTATGTTGTGTGCAGCTTAAGGTTGAGTCATTTACATATTCCATTGTAAGACTACATAACAATTTGTAAAAATATTTTATTCTGTTGTTATAAATAACACTGGGACGAACATGCCTGTACATTGTTCCTGCTGCTGATATGCAGTTATGGTTTATATCTGCATGGACTGCCAAAGCCTCATGTACTCATATATGGAGGGGAAGTGATTGGATCATGGAGGCTTGATGCTCATCAGTGGATTATTCTACGAATTTACAGCTAAATATGATGTTGCTAGGTGGAAATTGGTCTGAGGAGGTGGCTTGCTGGGAGTGTGGCCTGGAAGGGTATATCTTCCTCTCTTTCTGCTTTCTGTTTTCCAAGCCATGAGCAAAGCTCCTCTGCGGTGCCCCTCTGCCACGCCTCCCTGTCGTGGAGCCAGCTGACTCTGGACAGAAGCCTCTACAAACTGTGACCTGAAATAAAGGTTTCCGCCTTTAGGTTGTGGGTGATGGGTATTGTGTTTCAGCAATAGAAAAAAAAGGACAAAACTGAGACATATGTACATATGTCTCTTCAGTATGTGCCTAGAAATGAAACCATCACATTGTATGTTAGGTGTATCTTTGGGAAAACATTTTGCTAATTTAAACTACCACCATTTACCAGAATTCCTGATTCTCCTTTTCTTGGCCATAGTAGTCACTTTTGAGTGGAAGCATTTCAGTTGATAGGTAGTGCTACCTTGTTTTGGTTTTCATTTTTATTTTTTATGCATACCAGATTGAGTAGTTTAAAAAATAAATTTAGAGGCCTTTATTTTTGCCTGTGAAGTACAGGTTCAAGAACCTTGCTCATTTTTTCTATTGAGATTTTTTTTCCTTTCTTACTGTTGTTTAAATTCCTTATACAATTGAGAAGCAGGCATTTTTGTGGGTTCTGAGTTGTACATATAGTCTCCCTGCTTGAGATTGCCTCTTTGCTTTCCTAATGTTTGTTATCTTTTCATGTACAGGAGTTCTTAGTTTTGATTTTGTCCCATTTCCCAATATGCCTATAGTTAGTGGAATTTTGAGACTTATTTTATATTATTGTATTTAATTTGCCATTTCATTAAAATATTGACATGTATATTCACAACTGATATTGTCCTTTATAAAAATAACTAAGGATTTGTTACCACACCCTTATGTGATGTTTTGTAATTTTCTGTTAGTTTTTACTGGAATGTTCAAAAACAGTTAAGAAACTACTCCTATTTTTCATATTTGTATATCTAAAAGTTGTCTTTTTTAATGAAAGTTTCCATTTCGTCCAAATGTTTGAATGTATCGTTATGAAGTTTTTTCTCATCTCTTCTAATAATGTCTTCGCTATTTGTAGGTTCTCTTGTTATGTTGTTATTTTTATTCCTGATCCTGGTTATTTATGCCTGTGTAACTCTCCATAGAGGTTTACTTTGTTTGCTTAAAAAAAAAACAAAAAACTTTTGGCTGGGCTGTTGGTTGACTTAACATGGTGTGTGGTATATGTGTATGTGAGTATGTGCGTGTGTGTGTCTAACTTTTAAATTAGCTTCCTTCCTCTGCCATAAGATTTAATTTGTTCTTTTTCTAACTTTTTATATGAAATCTTAGGTAGTTTATTTTTGCTTGTCTTTTTGGAAGTTACAAATTCCTCAGCATGACTGTAGCTGCATCTCACTTTGCCATATCTTCATTGATCAGTTCAAATGTCTTCTGTTTCAATTGTGATTTCTTTAAGGTCTCGTATTTTATTTAGAAATGTGTATTGTGATACCTCAATGTGTGCTTTCTTTTCATTTTGGATTCTAACTTGGTTGCTTGGTACTCAGAGAACCTGTTCTCTGTGATTTCAGTTTTTTAGAAAGTGTTAAAATTTAGAGTTTAGTATATTTAAATTGTCTGTACATTTGAGTAAAATATCTACTTTTCAGTTGTTCTGTGCTATGAAAACTTCACTCAGCTTCTCCATTTCTGTATAGTCACTCTCTCGATAGTTGCTCAGTCTCCCTGTGGAGATTCTTTACAAACGTGAAGCTGCTTCCAAGAAAAGAGGTGTGATCTTGCTTTTTCAAGTTCTGCCCATCATGAGACCTCTTGAAATTCTTCTAACATATTTTAGAAAATTAATTCTAGTTTTTCTAAATCATGTTTGAAACATTGGTCTTTTGCAAGCCCATCTATCAGGAAGAAAACAGCTACATCTATATGCTTACCGATCTGTGCCGGCAAATTTTATTTTTTTTTGAAAAATATGTTGAAATACTTTATAAATTTTCATATGTATTTATATATGTGTGAAAATTTTCTATATTCACCACATATTTTGAAGGTATAATTCTGTTTTTATAAATGTCTCATATACAGAAAAATTGCAAGTTCAGGACTGAGAATGTTTTCTTCTGAACCATTTAAGAGACCTAATGACCCCCCTTTCTTGTGCATTTCATACAAACAAAATCATTCTTAAATGTTATCACATTATAACTATCAAATCAGGAAAATTAATGTTAATACATCATTCCTATGCAATCCTCAGACTCCACTCAAGTTTTTCCAGTCATCACCATTAATAGCATTATTGAAAAAAAAAAAAAGACCCAGGTTAGAATCTTGCATTTAGCTTGCTTATAGCATCTCTTTCATTTGATCCACTCTAGAAATGCTTCTTTGTCTATCATTGACCTTTATAGCCTTGATACTTCTGAAGATTTGGAGGCAGTTACTTCTTAGACTGTCTTTTAATTTGGCTTTCCGGTTTCCTTAGGGTTAGATATATGTTATACAAGTTTCAAAGAAGCATCACAGAAGCGATATCAGGGTTTTCCTATTGCAGTCTCTCAGGTGGCACAAGACTCATTTGTGCCATTACTGACGATGTTCACTTTCATTTTTTAACGAAAGTAGTGTCTCCCAGATGTCTCCTTTTTGCAATAAAGAAGCATTTTCTGAAACTATGTGAACACATCCGTCACCCTAGAGATGATGTGAACATCATGTTTCTCATCGACTTTTAAATTTATTTTATTTATATCGCCATCGATTCATGGTTTCCAGATTCATTCAGTGATTTACCTATGAATTATTTGTCTCAGTGTTTATAAGGTCCCTCAAGTACGCAGGGAAAGCGCCTTCAGGTTTGTTCAAGTGTCCTTTTCCCATGTCCACACAATGTTTGGACACTTTCTTATGTTCTAAGACCACAAGAATTTTCTGGATTATCTTATACTTTTCCTGCTCTGTCTCTGAATTCAATCATTTGTTCAAGGAGCACAGTTATTTTAGTGAGGAATGGTGTTTAGAAACAGAGATCACAGTACTAGCATGACTTCTGCTATGGAGTGTTGCGGCATCCAGGCTCTCTTGGGGCATACAACTAGGGAATATGTTTGTGCAAATCTACATATCTATATTCCTTTACCTAGCTGAATATCAAAAACCAGGAGATCCCTGATACCTCCACTTCTAATTTAACATTTGATTATAGTTTACTCCTTTTTTGTATTTGTAAGCAACTTTCAAACACTGAGAAATGTGATTTTCATTATCCTTCATATATTTATTTATTTGCTTAGTCTCTTTATATTTAACAGATCTGCCATGGACACCACCTCCCTTCCCTTGGCATAACACTATTTACTGTGCTACTACATCTTACTTGGGTTATTTACAATGTTGTCTGACTGCCCCAATCACAGCATGGTCTCCACTTTCACCTTGCTGGAATTGGGCTCCGAAACCCTATATTGTTAACTTGCTTAAACAGATGCCCTCCCTGGTCTGCTCGGATTCTGACATCTTAAAATTGGTCTCTGCCACATGCAAATATCCCCCACAAACTTCTCAGATGACCCTCACATCAGTTTGCATTTCTACATTAATGTCTCCTCTCCTTGCTTGGCTTTGACACATGCTCTGGGCATATACTGGCATTAGATTTCTTCTCTCTAATGGTTTTGGAACAAATTGTTTAAGGTGTGAAGGACAAGGGGTAAAACGATGATTTAATTCACCAATTCATAACAGTTTCCTAACATCATATATTTTTCTCTCTTTCTTTGTCAGACAGTTCCTTAGACGACAGTCATCCACAGGTATCAATTAGTCCTAGGATTCTCAAGGATGACTTTCACAAATCCTCAAGCTCCTTATCTAAAATGAAATATCATTTCCAAGCAACCTACACACATCTTCTCCTAGTTTAAATCATGTCTAGATTAGGTTACTTGCAATACCTAATAAAATATGAATGATATAAGTAGTTATTATATTGCTTGGGGACTCATTACAAGAAAAATTCTGTGCATGCTCAGCATATGCTCAATTTTTTAAAGAACAGTTTTGGTCCACAGTTCGTTGAATCTAGGTTCCAGAGTCAGTGGATAAAAGGGGCCAGCTAAACTTCGCATTCTACTTTCTGACTAATGTGTTTTTCTTCAGTCATTCTAAATTAATACTATTTACTATATATAACAATATGACAATAGGTGATATTGAATTATATACAAACTAGTATATGAAGTGTTAATCATCCATAAGTTTTTATAATGTATACATTCAAATTTAGATTTTCTTTCATTTTTACCATTTTTCTTTCTACCCATCACAAAGCTCTGATCTTCTACCTGAGATCACACATGTTTCTTCTGAAGAGGTATTTTTCTTTCCAATAGTAGGTTCTGCTAGAGATAATTCTGTCAGAATTTGTCTAAATTTTTTTTTTCATTTTAATTTTCAAAGGACATTTTTGCTATGTACGGAATTCTGGTTGGCAGTTATTTTCTTTCGACACTTGGAAATGTTATTTAGCGGTCTTCTGTTTTCCGTTGTAGCTATAGAGAAGTCAGGTTTTAACTGTCACATGCTAAAATATAATCCACATAGTATGTTTTCTACCTTCTAGTTGCTTTAAAATTTTCTTTTTTTAGTTTGTAGTAGTTATTGATGTCATTATGTGTGGATTTCTTTTATATTTACATTGGCGGTTGTCACATTTGATTTAGAAAATGGTTTCATAATTTTCATCAGTTTGGCAAGTCTTCTGTCCATTATCTCCTCAACTATGTTCTTAATTCATTTTTCTGTTTATATTTTAGGATTACAAATACATTTATACTAAACATTCCTATTGTGCTCTCCATAGTTCTTACTATTTTTTTCTGGTTTTTTCTCTTTACATTTGTCTCTGTGTGTTATTCAAGATATCTTCTCTTACCTTGTTTATTAAACAAATTCATTCTGTTCTTAATTTTTGCTGAAATCATCCAGTGAGTCCTTCATTACGGCTTTTTTTTTTTTAACTTTTAGGATTCCTGTTTGTTTATTTTCTCTTTGTTTGTAGTTTTCCTCTGAAAATTTCAATCCTGGTTATAAGCACCTCATGCATAATTAATTGGATTGTATCAAAATGTGTTGTAGATAATTGGAGCTCTTGTAGGTCTGTTTCTATGTTATATTGTTGCCGCTGGTTTGCAGTCATGCCATGTTATTTGTTCTTGTGTCTGGTTATGTTTGAAATGTTTGGATATCTTTTTTGAAAAATTGTTCGGAGAGATTATGAGAGCACAAACATGTTATCTTGTTCCAAAGTCTTCTCTCTCTCTCTCTCTCTCTGTTTTTTTATTTTTCTGCTGCTAGCTGCTTGGGAGACTAGACATCTGAGTTTGCCTTAGTACTGCTTGAGGGATTGAGATTTGTTGAATGTGAGCTGCATTCTCTGGAAGGATCTTGTGTTAGTCACCCTTCTGTTGCTGGGACAAAATACCTGACATACATAAATTAAAATAGGAAATGTCTTTGTTTTTTGTTATTGTTGTGGTTCACGGTGTTAGAGGTTTTGGTCCATAGTCAGAGGCTGGTTCTGAGCCAGAGACATCATGGCGGAAAGGATGATGGAGGAAAGCTACTCATCATCTCATGGCAGCCAGGCTGCAAAGGGAGTAAGAAGTAAACCAAAGGGGAGGAAGGTGTCTAATAAAAAGTACGCCAGTCAGAGGCACAACCCCAGTGACCTACATTTTATAAGTGGGCCTCACCACCTAATAGCACATTCAGGTACGAACTAATCGATAAATTAATCTGCCAATAATTTTAGTACCCTCACGATCCCCACGTATGAACTCTGCTGCATGGCAGATTAAGCCACGAATGCACAAGTCTTTGCAGAATACTCCACATTCAAACCACAACAAGAGATCACTCTTACCCCAAACGGTGTGTGTGTTCCCAAACTACAGGGTCGCTTCTCCAGTTCCTCCTCTTTCTGGGTTTGCTCAACTCTAATTCTTTCTCCCTATTTATATCGTAGAGTAAATACACCTACTTCATCTCTGGGCTTCTTATCTCCCTTGTTCAGAAACAGCAAACACCTTCAGGACAAGACAACCACACAGTTTACATCCACGGCAGTAAATCCCAGATTCCAGTCTGGTAAGTTTCACCTATATTTTCAGTCTTCAGTGTTTACAATGCACATGATCTTTTCTCCCACATTTTCTAGTTTCCTTATAGGAGGTTTTATTGAAATTACTAATCTACTAGGGGTAGCACGTTCAACTTCTTGTGTATCTAAATGGCTTATTAGAGGAAAAAATAATGTGCATGAACAGTTTTGGTCTTAGTTTGTTGTTATTTTCAGAACTTTCTTGAAAAATAAAAATGAATGCATCTACATTTACTCACTGGTTCCACTTTGTCTTGTCAGAGTATACAGATGTCATCAACTCCCTAAAATGTTACTACACTGCCCCATTTTCCTCTCTTTTCATTATATATAGACTATTTTATTAAAGCCATGCTTATTTGAAAGGTCTCTTTTATACAAGCCATGTACATCATGGAAGAAGAAAAGAGTGTGAAATTTGTAGCAAGCAATCAAACGCATATATTTAAGAGTGAACTTTGGTAATCTGTTAAATTTTAAATATAGAAGAAATATACTGAAGAACATAAAAGCATGAGTATGGCTATGAGGATAATACAAATGATTACATTTGTAGATTTTAGAAATGAATTCAATACCTGGTGAAGAATCTTGATAGGCATATTTATAAATTTTTTTGTGGAATTCCAGTGGTGATAATTATTCATAAAATATTTACCTAAAGTTTACAAATCATTAGGTAAAATCTCAACAAAATACTTATATTTACTTTCTGTTCTTTTATATTTTTGTATTTTAACAACCTATCAATCATTTGAAAATATTTTACATATTCTAGAAACTGTTTACCTCCCTTAATAATAAAGTTGAGCATTAAATAGCAACATAAACAACAAAAGCATGATTTTTAAATGATCACACAAAAATAAATTAATATATATTGAGTGCTAACTGTAACTACTCACCAGGTACTAACAACAGTTTTCCATACATGGTATCATTTGATCCTTAATACAAATATTCAGTATCTGAGTTTTGAGCTACCCAAATAGATAGACAAATAAATAAATGCAGACAACTCCGAGATACAGCTGCTTTAAAAAATCATAACTTTCTGGATCCTCTATAATTTCAAATTTGTTCAAATCAGTTACATGCCACCTAGTGAAATTATAAAGAACTGCAACTTATTGTTTATTACCACGATACATTTTTCTGTAATAGATATTTTTCCTCTATTTCCTTCCCCTCTCCCTTCCCTTCCTCTCTTTATCCATCTCCACATGTTGAAAGTCATTTAATTATACAGTTGGAATGTAAGTACTTAACTATTTATGCAGGCTTCCTCCAGGCAACCCTAACATCAGAAGTTTGTGTTACTAACTTAATCCTAACAGATACAAATTTCAGCTTTGATAGTCATAGATAAGTGAGAAGAAAGAAGGCCAAGGAAAACACTTTAAGTAAATACAATGAATTTCAGTTATAGTTATTACATAAAAAATAGAAAAAATTAATTTAACCAACACATCTAAATTCATATATATATATATATGTATGTATGTATCTCATAGTTCTATACCTTGTACAACACTTTGTACCCCTTAAGAAAGCTGAATTCATAAGTCTCTCAAAGAAATAGAAAATTTTTAATTTCCTTTGCCAATGTCATTCAATCAAGCTGTCCCAGAATTATCCACCTTCTCTTCACCTTTCTATTTCCTATTATCAAATAAGAATGTTTTTAAAGGAGTGCTATGATTACAGTGAACTTACAAGATAATGAACCTATTACATGTATTTTTCTTAAGAATGAGTTGATCCTACATTGATACAGGTCACATACCAGATCACATTCTTGAAAAGCAGGACATTCAGCATCCTGTGCTCAAGGACTGAAAACAAAGCCGTAGGGGAAGCCTCAGGGTACAAGATAATGAGATGTGCACATTTTGCTACATAGAGGAGTGTGTGAGACTGTTCCTTGTGATAGATAATTTGGAGAAATATCTTTGCCTAAAATCTCTCTCCAGATGATAGGTAGACTTCATGTTGAAATGGAGTTTTGTGCCATGCAATTATAAAAGAGTTTAAACCAACCCAGAAGAAGGAACAGGCAATGGATCCATAGAAAGAGAGTGCCCATCTGTCTGATAAACTTCTCGAGGCTCACCTCACATCAGTCCCCAGAGTCTGAATTGGGATGGCCAGAGACACACAGTAGAAAAGGGGAAAGTGCCAGAAAAGCATTTTTCCCCTCCAGGACACTTTATTCCTCTTGTAGATCTTAGAACTTAAGTCTGTACTAAAGCTTCCATCTCATACTTTTCAGCAAGTCCTGATGAAGTCAGGGCTACAGGCAAGAGCCAGCCTCTGCCCAAGCCGAGTGATGGGGGAAGAGCTGGGAGTTGTTGGCTTCACAGACGTTGTCTCGGCAGGAGGGATGTGGAGAGAACAGCAACAACGTGAGACCCGGGCCACTGCAGCACGTATGCTGTTCACCAGATCCAAGCTCTAACTTGCAGTTTTAAGTCACTTGCAGCATCATCCTTAGAATAAGGACATGTGGCAACTTTTAAGGCAGTAATGCACATGCAAGAGGCCAGGAAGAGAGAAGCAGATTTAAATTTGACAATAAAGGAAGATTAAGTGTTAACACTGAGTTCCTGGATCTATTCATATAATTCCTTATAAAGCCAGTTTTGATAAAATCTTTTGTTTTGCTTTATTTCATAAATGACCCAAGTTGTCTCCATGAGGATGTGCACCAGTTATGCCAGCAATGTGGGTGTTTTATAGGTGTATGGGAGTTTCCAAAGATATTCAGCCCCCAAATGGTGCAACACCAGCATTAATAAAGCACGGATGCCAATTTAATCAGCAACAGCGAAATAATGAATTACTTAGTAAATGTTTTTAAAGAATAAATATAATAAGAAAATTACTTAAAACAGTTTATATAAAATTTATGAGGTTTCCATAACAATGAAACTTTTCTAAGTGTACTTATTATCTTCTTTGCACACACACCAACATCATGCACACATACTTCCTTTTTCATCTTGAATTTTCCTGTAAATAAGCAGACTTCCCAGGCCTACTCTTGATGCCAAATGAACCTCTTTCTTTTGCTGATTGAGATCTGGCTCAACAGCCAGTGTTCCCGCTGGGTCCTTACAGAGGGTGCATTCATATTTTATCCTAATTTATTCATTATCAAACATCAAACCTTTGGAAGATAAAACAAAGAGCTATGGAACAATGCAGGGAGAACTTACTGGTTTGTTTTCATCTTTGCTCTCAGATGAAAGAATTCTTTAGTAGCATTGTCCATTCTACTAATACATCATCCAGGTAATTGGGGGCAGGTGGGGGGAGGTGACAGCCTGTGCCAAATCAACCTTCTGCATCCACTGATGCACACAATACTCTCCAACATCAAAAGTATCTAATGAGAATTTCAGAATCCAGGGCATTATATTAGGTGACCCAATCTTATAATTAAGTATCAAAAATTTCCAATCTTTTTGTGAAGGTTTACAAGTTACATAGCAAGATCTGCACATGGGAACAAAAGACCTTAGTCCTATTTTCCTTCTCAGAGGAAAGCTTTAAGGACAGCTCTGGACAAGCACCAGGTTTCAGTATCAAAGACCCCAGTTTCTTGTCAGTTCTGCTGCTTTGAGCATGCGTAGTAATGGATAAACCACATTTTTTCATTTGTAAAATGGGTATTTCATTATTCAAGGATTTTGGAGAAGAAGGATGAAATTATATGAAAGTTGCTTCACAAAATGTTTAATGTATCTTAAAAGTGCTTAATATGTAACTATGACAAAGACTGATATTATTACTTGCAATTAGCAGGTAAATCAGCTAGACATCCTTTATCATAATTGACCTCATAAGAAAAAGAACTACAAAAGCGTTATGATTTGGCAGTACCATAATTACCCAAATAAGCAGGTTTTTCTGCTCTCCTTGAAATTCTAACAATAAAAATTTATTCTTTGGTTTAAAACATCATGCCATACCATTGTGTCATGACAATATGAAGAAGTAACAAATAAATGAATTGCGATTGACTTTAATGAAGTATCAACACAACAAACAATAATTCTAGAGACGCCCAGGTCCACCAAGGACAAAGAAGGTAAATTCACAGCCACTGTGGGCAAACACCAGGAATTTTGTAGAACCTTCCTGGTTAGATGTTTTCCCCGGCATTTCACCACTGTGGACGCCACTTTGATGTTGACACCATGTGACAGCAAGGTTGTCCCCATCTAATCATCCAACACCAGGCACACTATTGAGACCCTGGAAACTAATCTTTTGTCATATTTTTGGCTTTCTTGGCCATTTTTCAGCCTTAAAATAAAACATGGTTTACTGCAAAGGTAGCTGAGGAACAGCCTAGAAGTCAGGCTATGGGCTGTCTTTCCCATTCTTCTCTACCTTTCATGGGTAACTGGCTTTCATGAGGGCTAGAACATTCCAGAAACAGGACTCTACCTTTCTCAGGTCCTACTGGTCACAAAGTAGTTTGGCCATTTAATGAAACTGTCTGTGTGAAAGGATCCTCTACTTTTGGTGACTTCCTAGGTGATGATCAGGAATGAGTGGAGCATTATATAGACTTGGAAAATTCAGGATTCTGACCTGACTCTTCCCAAATATGATGCCTTGTTTCTTTTGATGGAAACCCCCAACCAGCCTGGTTAGTACAATTGCTATATGGCAGCACAGCTGAGACACTGACATGTGATTCTGGTTTCATCACCTAAATTGTCTCATTGGATGGATATGGCCCTAGATCATATGGACAGTGACCACTTAGTTGAGTACATTATTTACCAAGCAGTTACTTACAGCAGACCTCTGTGACAAAATGAGATAATATGAGTTCTCTGTATGTTTCTGTAAAAGTGCTTTGCCCCTCTTGTATCTGCTCCTTCTTGACATGAGGTCTGGATGTGGGTTGGTGATATTTGAAAAGGAGATATTATAGCAACTAAAATTGGACATCCTTATTTGGTGGTCATAGAAGGATAGTGACCGTAACAGTTGGGAAAAGAACACCTGAGACCCCAGGAGCAATGTAGAAGGTGGAGGTATGTAAATGATAATAATATAAAAGGCCTATTGCAAATATCTTGAGTCCTGTCAGTGCTTCAGAGAGCATGAAATACTGACTTCTATAAGTTGACTTAACATTTTGTGAAACTCTGGGTATGAAAGATTAGAATATAAAAATTGGGACTTGCTGAAGCACGGGTCACAGAAGTATGTTGGAGGTACTGCTAGTATAATGGATATATACTCTAAGTATGAGAGGCATCAACTCAAATATGCAACAAAAATCAGGAACCAGTTTGTTTACCACTGATACAAATCTTTGCTCTTTTATTCAATTATTTTACCCTCCAGTGTTAATTTATTTTGTACATATGACAATTTTAATATAAAATAAATTTAATGTTTACTTAGAGACAGATTTAACTTGATTTTTATCACTCTGTTTTTTTAAAATGTGGACAAAAGAAGGTAATGAGCCTTTGGCCTTTAAAAGGAAGAAAGTTCGTCATGAGAAGAATTTGCTTCACAAAATTCATGAAAAAAATCTTTAGTTGTTCCTCCATGTATCACAAATAAAATCAAGGCAGTATATACCTTCATCTGTAGAAACATTTGTATTTATATATGTCCGCAAGTACAAACGTGTACATATACACACACAGCCTGTATATTTTAAGTGATAATTATCTGAAATATCAATGTTAATTTAAAATATCTGGAAGGAAAACATATCAATAATTATAATTTCTTTTACTTTATTCTCAGGTTTAAGATTCATCTGAGTTTTAATGATACGTATTTTAAATATGTCTTATTTGAAAAACATAGCCATATAATTACTGGAAATGAAGACCAAGCAAATATTACTGATGATGGATCTAAATTTGTTTTTTGGTTAAAAAGTAGTTTGAAACAACTGCTTCACAATGCAGCATACAGGATCTTTACTATTTTTGGTTTCATCTTATTTTATATATAACCTGTGTATAAGATATGTATGAAAACATTTTGATGTGATGTCTTCAACTTATGTCTAGGACACTATATATCATTACTTCTTTTTATTTACCTTCTACCACCCCTACCCAGTTTGAGAGCAGTAAAGCTCTTCTAAAGCCACAGAAAAACATATTTTTCTTAACAAAAATCACGAACTATGTTTTGGAATAATAACTCCATAGTTACTGAATATCAATCCAGTTATTTTAAAAAGATCAAAAGGTTAAATAACTTTGTAATGTTTATAGAGAAAATAATTTTAGAGGATTTTTCTTGAAATGATAAGTTGATTAGTATTCTGATTTAATAAGATTTCTAGATTTAATTTTTTTTCTTTTTTTTTTTTTCGGTGCTGGGGATCGAACTCGGGGCCTTATGCTTGCTAGGCAAGCACTCTAACCGCTGAGCTAAATCCTCAGCCCTAGATTTAATTTTTAAGCAACCAACTTTTACTCTTGTTAGAAGTTCTATAAGCACAGAACATTTAGTTCACTGGCTGGAAAAAGATGAATATGAACAGGTGTATAAAGCAGGAGTAAATGATACATGTGCATAATTAGAAAATTGGAAAAAAATCAGTACTGAAGATGGGCAGCACACAGTTGAGAATCTCTTAAAAAATTCTCTTCCGGAGTCTTCCAGATCTAAAGTCATCTTATTCCCTGAAAAACACTTTTATTTAGAATGTACTTTCTAGTGTAATAGATTCAAATACGATTCTAAACAAAGTTTTGCATACTTGTTAATGCACTTTCTTAAAATCATTACTAAAAATTCATTTCATAAATCTGCCTATTGAAGATTAAGTTCTTTAGCATATGTATCACATTATATCACCATTGTTGCTTAGGGAAGACATGCTTTTATTTTGGTAAAAATAGCCACAACATTTAAATATTTATAGTATGTGGGCCAAGCCGTGCCCCATATCTGATGAGCAACCTCAGTGGAGCCTTAAGTTACTACTCAGTTTTCAGCTACTCATTCAGATCACGTTTCCATTACTGTTGAAATGGAGCAATTCTATGACAAGGAAGCCTTTAAGAACTCTGGAGATTTTCAAGTCTTTCTGCTCTCTCTCTCTCTCTTCACTGGTGCATTTCCGCCTGAAGCCTAATGAAGCAAACACATTTAAAAGAAAACACTAAATTCCTTAGGTTTAAAACTTGCACTTCAGGATCCAAAGTACAGTTCTTTCTAAAATCTTGCTGATAGAGAAACTAAGCTTCCTCTTGAATGTCAGGATCCTTCTATACGACAAAATAACAGTAGTAAAGCACTGAGGCAACAAAAATGTAAGTCTCAAACTGTCACACTGTTTTAAGCAGGAAAATTCCAGTGACAAAAAAATTCCAGGACCTAGGAGTTCAGAGTCTCTATCCTAGGTTTAGGGGAACCTTTATACATATTTTATTAATTTTTGGTAGCAATACCTTAATTTATCCACATATTGAGAAACTATAATTCCATATATACGGGTACATAATGAAATTTGGAATTGTTATACAAATGCTTTTTCTTAGACACAATTCTTTGAAAAGAAACAAAGATACATTTGAAAATTTAATCTTGAGAACAAGAGGTTACGCAAATTACTTTTTTGAAATAAAAAATAATGCTGGTAAAAGAAAATAACTGTAAACTTATGGAAAGTCTTAAACAATTTACTTTTTCTCTTCCCCATCTTTGAATATAATTTTTCACTGTAATCTTCCAAAAAAATTGTTAGATGAATTTTCAAAGACTTTGATTTATACATAAATAAGTGGCTTTATACTACACTACAAATTACTTTAGCAAGGTTTCACATTGCTTCCCAATGACCTATACTTTCCTAAATTCAGTGGATAGTGTCAGTATTATTTTACTTGTTTTCTTAATTATGTTCACCTTTGCTGAGCTCTATTTATTTGAAATATCCTCATTTTCCAGTATGTAGTATTATATCATTTAACTTTGTGACATTTTTGCCGTTCCTCCTCCGACTTCATCTACTCAACTTCTGCCCACACTTTCATTCTCAGATGGAAGATTATGTTCTTTAAAAATCTTTTCTGTACTTTCAGACAAAACCAGTTTGATTCTCAAAATCTGACTCCTTCCTCCAAGGCACCAGTCAGAGTGATAATTCTACGTGTAGTAAAATTATTTGATTAAGGCTCCTTCACCATAGCAGCATAATCTCTGGGCCAGCAGAATACATCTCTTTTGAGTTCACTTGTGTCTCAGCAACTTACAGAGTGAGCAAGATAACAAGTTGTAGGAAGACAGCAGGAACGTAATAAAGGTTCACTGGGATTGAGGATGTAGCTCAAGTGACAGAGAACTTGCTGGCATTTGTGTGTCCCTCGGTTAGGTTTCCAGTACTGCAAGAACAAAACAAAAGCAACACCCTCGCCCCGCCGCCACACACACACACACACACACACACACACACACACACACAGTACATTAAATGAATTAATGAGTGAATAAACATCGTTCTAACATAAATTAAAGGTCATGAAATATACTGTTCTGAACCCCATACAACCTTCTTCATTACACGTTTTAAAGACATCTTCAGACTCTCTTGCAGCTGGAGACTTCTCCAAGAGTTTTACTCCAGGGAAAGGTAGAGCTGGCTTGTGTTTATTGCTTAAGATGGGCATGAGATTTTTCACCACAGCGATACCAACTTAAAGTAACATTTTCTAAAATTTCTAACAGAATGAGCCATAACAAGTAATAATGATTGTAGATGACTGAAACATGATCTATGAAAATGCTTTGGTTTGTGATAGTAACAAATATATTTCTGTGCAGAGAAACCACTCAGTTTCTACAACTCTTTTGAAATCATTTCTTAAACGATTCTTGAGGACCTAGATTCTGGCAACAGTTAATAATTGCTGATAAAATCACAAGATGAATAATTGATAGGAAACATAAGTATGATACCAAAATCATTACATAGAAATTGCTTTTTGCTTGCATAGGGAAAACTTTTATACAATAGCTCTTACCTTAATATAAATTACAAGCAAATTAAATCCATGGTGTTTTGCTTCTCTAGCTTTGAACATCTGGAAAAATGAAAAAAATTTGGACAACTGAAAATATTTGAATAAAAATGATAATAGATCATATAAAAGCGTTTTAAATGAGGTAATATTATTTAGGAAAAAGTTATAATGCACACCAAAGTGAAAAAAGACAAATCAAATAAACATAATCTATGACACAGTTGAATAATTCAGATTTTACAAACAACATCATATCAAATAGAAGAAAATAAAAACAACCCCAAAAACAAGTGTGAAGAACAGGAATAATAGAAAACTATAAACAAACTTTGACTTGTAAAATAATAAGTATATAGAGCTGTTTAAAAAGAAAAAATCCAATAGAATAAAATAATAGTAAATTGGGAATTTAAGTATAAGGAGGGAGGCAACCTACTCGGAACCCCTTCTGTCTCTCGGGAGCTATTCCTATTCCCCATTCCTATTCCCCAATGGATTTCCCTACTCTAAAAGAAAAAAAAAAGAGAGAGAGAGAGAGAAAATAAGGGGTGAAAGGAACTGTGGGTATTCTATCTTAAGTGAGCTCCCTGAAGCACAAAAATAACTTTCACCTGATGGTGAACTAAAACAGATTCTCAGGCCTGCCCTGCCCTATTGAATCAAAACCTGCAGTCTCGAAAGGTCTTTAAGGGCTTCATTGTGATACTAAATCTGAGAAATACTGGTATAAGTTGTAGAAAAGGGTGTATGTATTCTTACCTGAGAGAGAGAGCGAGAGAGAGAGAGAGAGAGAAAAGGGCTTTTTCCACCTAAACGCGGAAATAATGTATCATCTTTCAATCATCTTCTGTTTTCTTATATAGGATGATAATTGTTTTTGTCCACTGAGTATAAAAATAATAGGATGAAGTTATTATAATGAGAATTGTACATCTGAAAGTGCCAGATATACCATTTTTATTCAATACATTTCTTTTTTTAAAAATTTTATTTTATTTTAATGGTACATTTTAGATGTACATAATGATAACATTCATCATAGGGGATTTGTACTGTACATGACATATCTTGTTGCTTCTTTTTTCCCCATTCCCCTCCCCTCACCCCCTCCTCTTTCCCTATTTACAAAAGCTTTGTTTCCATTTTTTCCTTCCATTTCTTATTTCTCTTGTCCTCTGTTGGGAAAGGGAAGAAAATGTCCAAATGGAAAAGGGAATAAGGGAGGGGGAATAAAACAGAGGTCAATACATTTCCTAAACAAATTTATTTTCTTATTGCAAAAGAAATTCGTGTCCATTATTTTGGAAAGTATAAGAAAATATAAATACTATAAGACCATGTTTTGACAATAAGTAAAGTGTCTATGTTTGGACCATTATAGTACCTTTTCCGCCAAACATTTTTACATATTTTTACATCCACATGTATGTGTTGGCCTCTTCCCCACTTCATACTGCTGTACTCCCAAAGTTTTGGGTTTTGTCTGCTTTCACACCTAAAGCTTCTTAGTCACTAGAAGTGAAAGATGGCTTCTAATTAAACATAAATCTGAAAGGCTCAAGCGTCATTTTTAAACTTGATTAATTTCAAATGTCGTTATTTCCCTTTTTAAAGCTGAATAAATACAAGATGATTTATGATTTTTGACTGACTCCTTTTTTTAAAGCGAGTTAAAATGGCAGATTTTCTTATGCTTCATTCCAATTTGGACTTAATTAAGACAGACCTATCAGAAAAAGAAAGCCAGATAAAACAGTCAAAGATAATGCCTGATCGTCATCTGTCATAATTAAGCTGTTAACAGCGCAAATCTGGAACACTCGGTGGGAGTGCTGGTGGTGACTGGGGGGGGGGCTCTCAATTGTGCTCACCCGTTATTCTGACACTTTCCAGCGTCAATCTCAAGAGAACATTTTTTTAAAGGCTCCACTTCTTTGCATTTAAAGTGAATCCATTTACAACTTTGAAAGATAATGTTTTTATAACAACTGCTATCATCAGGATCTATTAATGTTTGAATAGCATATAGAAAATTCATGGATTGCTTAATTTCTTTCTCTTTCTGTCATGGATCCATTTGTGTATTAGTAGAACTATATAGTGGCATGTTTTTGTTGTTTCATATTCTGATTATGGGAAAGAAAGAGAAAAATTGAACATTCATGTTTCTTGAAGGGTGATAAATGCTAGAAACTATATTAAGGTTCCAGTATCAAAGAATTGAAAAGTGATACTGGCTTCAGTGGGATTCCAGAATTTCTCTTTTTCTCACATGACATGAGCTAGAATGATGGCACCATAAACATTGTTTTGCTCTATCATCCTTAATGTGTGACTTCCATTCTCACATTTATCTCATTTTCACAATATGGTTATTAGACTCGTACATTAATTACTGCAGTCTAGATATGCGAAAAGAAGCAAGAAAAGGGTTGAGGGAATACCTCAGTGGTACAGTGTGCAGGTTTAGGTTTATGGGAGACTATGGCTGGGTTTGATCCCTAACACTTAAAAAAGAGAAAAATAAGCAAAAGCAAAAGGAGAAAAGCAAAAGCTTCCTTGCTAATTCTAGATTTCTGAAGTGACTTTCCTGTAGCTCACTCAATAGGTTATTCTCTCTTACCACTGGCTAACTTCAGAAGCCAGGCAGCTAGAAAAAATGTAATATTTCAGATGGGTCCGTTGCTGCTCCCAATAATACATTCTGAAAAGATTCAGGAATGAGAGAAGACATACTATATATTGAGAAGCAACCTAGGCCACAGAGATGGTGTAGGAGAAATGAAGGTAAATATCTGATCTATTATTCCTTGTGGGAAATTGATACATGAACATAAGACATCTTAATTCTTTTTTTGTCCACTTCCTTTCCCCTCCCCCCATTCCTTCTATTTCTTGGTTCACATCCCATTTGAAAAACATCTATCTCCCTATTTCCTATTATCCATCTTTTATTTTGCTCTTTACTTATATTTTGTGTTTCTCATATAAGAGGAACCATGCAATATTTAAAGTGTGTGTCTGATTTATTCGTTTAATATTATGGTCTCAAGGTGCATCCATTTTCCTAAAAATGACTCAGCTTTATCCTTCTTTATGACAGAGTAGTAGTCCATTGTGTATAAGTAACATATCTTTTTATCTGTTGATGAACATATAGGCGCTTCCAAGATTTAGCTATTCTGAATTATGCTGCTATATAGATGGGTATGCATGTATCACCGTGATATGATGTCTTTAACTCTTTCAGGAAGAAAGAGAAGATCAGAGTTGAACAGAATTGCTAGTTTTAGTTTTTCTCAGGCATCTCCATACTGATTTCCATAGCAGTTGTATTACTTTACATCCCCACCAACAATGTAAGTGTTTTCTTTTTCCAGACAGCTTTATCATGTGATTTCTTGATGGTAGCCATTCTTCCTGGCATAAAATGAAATCTTATATTTCTCTAATGGCCAGAGAGGTTGAATGTTTTTCATGTATTTCTTGGCCATTTATGCTTCTTCTGAGAAGTGTCTATTCATTTTACTCGGCTGTTTTTTGGTTGGGTCTTTTATTTGGGAGTTCTGGGTTTTTTGAGTTCTTTATGTATTCTACATCTTAATTTTTATTCCCGGAATAGCTAGCAAAATTTTTTCCCATTCTGTATGTTGTCTCTTCACTTTGTTGGTTGTTTCCTTTGCTGTGCTAAAGCTTTTAAATTTATGATCCCATTTGTTGATTCTTGATGTTATTTCCTGTGCAACTGAGGTTACATCCAGAAAGTCCTGGCCTACTATGCCTTCAAAAGTTGAACTATTTTATCTTCCAGCAGATTAAATGCTTCTGTTTTAACATTTAGATGGTTGATACATTTAGATTTTAGTTTAGTGCATGGTGAGGTAACTGGGTTTAGATTAAATCTTCTGCATGTGGGTAACCAGTTTTCCTAGCACCATTTGTTAGAGGATGTCTTTCCTCCCACCTGTGTTTTGGACCCTTTTGTCAAAGATCAGATAGCTGGATTTGCCTGGGTTTATTTTTGCCTGGGGGAAAATATTATTTAAGCACTAATAGTCTTTAAGAGCCAACGTGTATAATGGATATTTGATGATTATGACTTCACATAATGCTCCATACATGAGTTATAGGATTCAATCAGTTGCACTCATAATTTGGAGAATGTGTGCAGACAATAATGTACAGGGTATTTGTGCAGAGGCAATAACATCTCAAACAGAGAAAACAAGCACAATATTTTTACCTTTGATGCTTTCATGGTGTAAAATGGAAGATACTGAGAAGAGTTTTTACACACAAAATTTAATTTGGTAGAAAAATCTGATTGGAATTTGATTAAGGCAATTATGAAAGACAACTGCTGTTGGTCTTTTTCACATGTGAACATTGTCGAGCAAAACAGCAACATTTTTCAGTTGATATGAAAATTCTACATGGCTGTGACAGTGATTGTTGCTAGCTTTTTGTAAAAACATGGTGCAGATGACTTACCCGATTGCCTCTTTTAATAAGCTGACTTGTCTCAAACTGCAGCATCCTGTGGCCTTCCATGGATTTGCTGCTCAGACCACAAACAGACAACATAATTAAGAAAACAATTCGTCAGTGACCACAGATTGGTCAGGACTGCCCCTGTCAGGATGCACTAAAAGACACTCACGCATAAGCAAGGCATGACTGCGTCATCACTTTCTTAGGTTAAGTCTCATCATGATTGCTTGACAAATTTTATAAACAGTTTTGTACAGTACTGCTTTTCTATGTGAAATGAACTTGGAAAGTGTAGAGAGAAAATCCTAATTATGATTCAAGGGCTAAAAGACTTCTAAACTTGCAATATTTATTTAGTTTCATGAAGAAAATTTCCAAGAGTACACAAGTACACTTTGTTAAGTGCATTATATAATTGTGAATTTTGTCTGCATATGTAAATCAGTGGAGGAAACAAAGCTAATACAATAACATATTTAAAGGATGGAAGGGTAGAAAATTTCTAACTACAAGAGCTATTAGTGAGTATAATTGTTAACCAGAATAATTGGGAAATTCTAGCTTCAATTCACTTCATGAATAAGATAAATATTCAACAAAGAAGAACTTATTAGGTGAGTAATTAAATCTTCATTGTGACAAGACTATAGATTAGTAGCTGGGATGGGTGACTAAAGAAAAATCTTAAAAATTATACTGTAAATGGCCATGTAATCCATATTATGTGTTTGGAATTTATACAGTAAAAATGCAAAAAAGAAATATAATTTTAAATTAGGGAGTTACATAGGTAGTCTTATTTTAGAACAATAATTTCAACAAAAGATCAGTTATCCTAAAGAATACAACTTTCATGAAATTTATGACATTTGTTGAGTTTTTAAGTCTGTGTAAGGCACTTTCTACCACAATCAAAATTTTCTATAAAATTGTTGGAAGGTGATATAAAAATAAATAGGATGTCATTTCTGGTTCAAAATTCCCAGGATCTTCCCTATACATAAAAAAGATTTATCTATATATTTTCTTAAGATATCTTATAGTTTCAAATTTTAGGAGTCTATGATTTTTAGTCTCATAAAATTAGTGTATTGGGGCATTCACTGTAATCTACCGATCTCTACGACATTAAAAGATTATGCATTGGATATTTATTGTTCTTTGTCTTAAAGTGCACTTCATTTCTGTGATACCATCCCAAACATCTTAATCAGAATAGATTTGTTGCATAGATAGAATTGCCATTTAAAGAAATCCTTAGAAAATGTGTTTTTTTAAAAATACAAAAAGTCTTCCCTACTCATAATCTAATCACAGCGAATTTGGACAAAGACTACTTTGTGAATAAATGAGACATAACCTTAAACTCTCTGCAAGAGCTAGACTCCTTATGGGCCCAAAATTCTATTTATACCAGCACAATTTATAACAAGAGAAGCATTAACTTTCTACTTCTGTTGTCAGAAGAAAAAGAAACAAAAGTGTTTTAGCTTCTATCTTAGAAATCCAGCCCTTGTGCACCCATAGAACTCATTAGGACAATCCAGACTTGACTCTGCTTGTTGATGGATCATACTAAGAGCAGAAATCAAAAATTATTCTGGCTATTCTAGTATAGATTTTATTTTACCTCAGAACGTAATCTCATAATTAAGGGCAAAAAATACCAAATGACAAAACTAACTACCTTCACTAGAATTTGTCTACTGGCTAAGGAAAGAAAGCTGGTTTAACAAGATTGAATATATGTCCCTGAATGGCAGGACAATGCGATGCTTTCAAAATAATGCAAATTGCCAATCTGAAAAGAACTTAAAATATTAGAAAAGTTAAGGAAATTCTAGCAACCTCAAAGGTACAAAGGAAGTAAATGTCATAAAGTTAGTGTACTAAAAAAAAATTAAAAACTAAGAAAGAAGTGCCATTGTTCACTGTAACATCAACCAGACCATCGTTACAAAGGATTCGTGATAGCCCACCAAGCCAAATCTTTAGCGACATACTGTTTGTTCAAGCGTGTTGTTTAGTCTCTAATTATTTGGATCATTTCTAAACTTTCCATTGTTAACTTGTTAGTTTTATTCCATTGTGTGCAGAAGAGATGCAGAATATGATTTCAATTTTCTAAACTTGTTAAGACTTGTTTTATAACCTAATATATGGTCTGTTCTAGAGAAAGTTCCATGCATTGATGGAAAAAAAAAACTTATACTCAGCAGCTATTGAGTAGAATATTCTGTGGACATATGTTAAGTCCATTTGATCTACAGTATAACTCAGTGATCCAACATGAGCTGCAAAGAGCTTTACAATCATTGTGTAGTCTTGTTAAATTAATACCCTGACATTATAGAGTGATGTTCTTTGTATTTATTTACTATTTATTTATTTATTATTGGTTTTTTTGAGTCAGGGTCTGTCTACCTATGTAGTTCAGGTTGTCCTTGAACTCACAGTGAACTCCTACCTCAACCTCCTGAGTGCTGAGATCACAGACATGTGCCACCATGCTCGGCTATACTTCTTAAAGTCTGTTTTGCCGGATATAAGAACAGCTACTCCATTTGCTCACTTTAGGTTTCCATTTTCTTGGAATACCATTTTCCATCCTTTTACTTTCAATCTTTGTGTGTCTTTACTAGTCAAGAGACTGTCTTTTAGGCAGCATATTTTTGGATCTTGTGTTTTAATACACTCACCAAGTATCTTTTAATTGATAGATTTAACCCATTTATTGTCAAGGTTTTTATTTATAGGTAAGGGTTTCTTTCTGTCATTTTGTTGTTTTTCTTGAAGTCGTTTTGAAAATTCCTTTTCCTTTTTCTCTTGTTCATCTTTGTGGTTTAATGGTTCATTGTTTTAATACTTTTTTTATATACTTCTGTTTTGCATACCTACTCTTCTAGTGGATATGCTCTTACCATGGTACTTATCTTTCTTTTATTTTTGGAAGCAGGCTCCCTTAAGCATCTTTTGTAAGATTGGTCCAGCAGTTATGAATCTCCTCAATTTTTGTTTCTCTTGGAAGGACTTTATTTCTCCTGCATTTTTGAAGGATAGGCTTCCTGGGAATAGTATTTTTGGTAAGCAGTCATTTTTCTTTTAGGATTCAGAATACATCATTCTGTTCCCTCTTGTCTTACAGGATTTCTACCAATACATCTGCTGTTAGCCCAGTGGGGATGCCCTTAAATGTGACTTGGCACTTTTATTTTGCAGATTTTAGAAACTTTTCTATGGCTATTACTTTTGACAGATAGACCATAATGTGCTACATTGGAGATCCTTTCTGGCGAAGTCCGTCTAGGGTCCTAAAAACCTTCTCTTCATGCATTTCCATATCTTTCCAAGTATTAGGGTCATTTTCTGCTATCACCTCATTGAATAGGCTTTCTATGTCAAAAATTTCAATATTAAGGACTCAACTGAAAAAGAGAACTACAGGCCAATCTCCCTAATGAACATAGATGCGAAAATTCTCAACAAGATTCTGGCCAACAGAATACAATGAATTATCAAGAAGATTATACACCATGGCCAAGCAGGATTCATCCCAGGGATGCAGGGATGGTTCAACATATGCAAATCAATATATGTAAGACACCACATCAACAAAGACAAAAATCACATGATCATCTCAATAGATGCAGAAAAAGCATTTGACAAAATCCAACACCCATTCATGATAAAAACACTACAGAAATTAGGAATAGATGGTGTATATCTAAATCTGATAAAAGCCATATATGATAAACCAACGGCCAACATTACACTAAATGGCCAGAAACTAGAAGCTTTCACACTAAAATCTGGAACAAGACAAGGGTGCCCATTGTCACCACTGTTATTCAACATAGTTCTAGAAACATTAGCCAGAGCAATTAGACAAGAGAAAGAAATAAAAGGAATAAAAATAGGAAAGGAAGAAGTTAAACTATCGTTATTTGCAGATGACATGATACTCTATATAGAAGTCCCAAAAAACTCCACCAAAAAACTGCTGGATTTAATAACTAAATTCAGTTGCATTGCTGGATACAAAGTCAACAC
>PVJO010021422.1:0-30070 GCA_004026905.1 Hystrix cristata | reverse complement strand
ATATGAAAAAATGTTCAACATCACTGGTCATTCGAGAGATGCAAATTAAAACAACCCTGAGATTCCATCTCACTCCAGAAAGAATGGCTATTATCAACAAATCAGCCAATAACAAATGCTGGAGGGGCTGTGGAGAAAAAGGAACCCTTCTCCACTGTTGGTGGGAATGTAGACTGGTGCAACCACTATGGAAATCAGTATGGGGATTCCTCAGGGAACTAGAACTAAACATTCCATTTGACCCAGCTATTCTACTTCTTGGTATCTTCCCAAAAGAATTAAAAGCATCATACTGCAGCGATATATGCACACCCATGTTTATAGCAGCACAGTTTGTAATAGCTCAATCTTGGAAGCAGCCCAAATGCCCATCAACAGCAGAATGGATACAGAAAATGTGGTTTTTTTAATACAATGGAGTACTACTCTGCCATAAAGAATGATAAGCTTGAGATATTTCTAGGTAAATGGATGCATCTTGAGACTATACTCTTAAGTGAAATAAATCAGACACACATGTTTAAATACTGCATAGTTTCTCTGGTGTGAGAAATGGAAGTGTAAATAAAGACTAAAATGTATTATATTGGGAAAGAGAAGAAAATGTCCAAATGGGAAAGGGAACAAGGAAGGGGGAAAGGAACAGAGGGACAAGAGAAATAAGAAATGGAAGGAAAAAATGGAAACGAAGCTTTTGTAGATAGGGAGGGAGGAGGGGGTGAGGGGAGGGGGATGGGAAAAAAAGCAACAAGGTATGTCATGTACAGGTACAAATCCCCTATGATGAATGCTATCACAATGTACATCTAAAATGTACCATTAAAATGAAATTTTTAAAAAAAACAAAAGAGGGAGAAATACTTCCCAACTCAATTAGTGACACTAACATAAAGTCATTAACATAAACAAAAACTATAGACCAATATCCCCCATGAACCAAAATGGAAAAATCCTCAACAAATTATTAAGAGGATCACCTAACACAAACAAATAGGGTTTGTTCCAAGAATGTAAGGCCTGTTCAACATTCGAAAAGCAATCAATGTAATTGTTTGAAAAAGTATTGGTCACATCAAATCCCTCCACAGTCACCAGGATGAAGCTCAAACCCCAGCCTAAAATACAAGCTCTCCATGACCTGCCCTACCGGGGCCACACTTTCCCACCCTTCTTCTCACTGCATAGGTTCCAGCAACCATCTTATCACAGCTCCAGGCCTATGATGGCACTGGGAATTTGCACATGTTGCTCCACTGCCCCAGCAGCCCTCTGCCCTGCCCCATGTGAGCCTGGTCAGTGTCATGCAGTCTCTTGTGTCCACTCAAGCCCTTCTGTGAAATGTCCCTGCCCCTCCCTCCTGAGGCAAAGCCACCACTCCCCCCTCAACACATAGTTTATGTACTTCAAAGTGGCCATCACCACCCCATTGAAAGCAGTGTGCTATCTGCTGCCTCCTCCAGGGCTGGAACCATACCACTCCCATCTCAGCATCCCTGGGGCCTCCTCAGGAATCAGAAGTTGGGGTCCCCACTGCTGATGGGTGAATTGTGTGATTCTATGCAAGTGAGCCTCTCCCAGATCATGGGAGCCAGCAGGCCACTCCAGTCAGCTCTGCCACCAGAGCTGTATCCAGGGCAGGGTCCCCAGGAATCACACTGGACTTCAGGTGGCTGCCAGCCTCATGTGACAGCCCAGCACAGGCCCATTTCCCTTCATGGGTCAGTATTCACCTCCACAAAAATCCCTCAGGAAAGCCAACCCGATTCTTCTTAGAGGTATATATGCATTCCAAAAGTGAAATACAATGTAATATTGTCATCTTATTGAAAACCAAAGACTTGGCCCAGATCATTCCATCTGATCAATGGAAAGATGAAAACTACCACCAAGCCAGAGTTCCTAGGAAACAACGTTCTACCAGGAAAGGAGGAAAGCTTTCCAACCAAACATGAGCTACTAAAAAAGCCAAACCTCAGCCATCAGAAGAGCCAGTGGTAGGGAGGGCTTGGTGTGTGCTGGGGAACTCTAGACTCACTCATCCTTTGGGAGTGGATCTTATGGTTCAAGAGTCATAAAAAACATCAGACACTCTGCTCTGGGCAGAGTCTGTTCCTGAGACTTCTGCATCTATGTTCTTTTCTGTTAAATAATTTCATTAGCATGGGATGTTTCTGAAGGGAGAAAGAAACCAGAAAGCCATCAAACAGACCAATAGAAAGAAGACAAAAATTGTAACACATCCACATGACAGAATATTTCAGAGCCATAAGGTGCCACAAAGAGGCTACTTAGAAGGGACCTGGAATGTGCCCCCAAGGTTCATTTGTTGACAGCTTGGTCCCTGTCACAACAGTGTACAGAGGAGGGGCTTTGGGGAGGCAGTGGAATCATGAGGACTCGGCTCTCATCAATGAATTAATCCACTGATAGATTCTGAACTAAATGGACTATTTGGAGGTGATAGACACTGTAGGAGGGTGGGGCCTAGTTGGAGGAGTGGGTCACCAGGGGTGCCCTGGAAGGGCAAGTCTTTTTTTTTAATTTTAATTTTTATTAGTACATGCTTGCAGTACATAATGATCACATTCACTGTGGGGAGTTGGTACATACACATTAACACATCTCAATTCTTTTTACATCCCCTGCCCCTCCCCTCCTTCTTCCTCCATCTCTTAGAAGGGCAAATCTTATTCCAGCCCTTTCTGTCTCTTTCTCTCCTTCTTCCTCTCTCCCTCCTCTCTTTCTCTCTGCCTCCTGTCTGCCATGAGGCAAGTAGCCATGATGCTCTGCCTCACCACAGCTCCACAATGGAGATAGCTTACCATGGACTGAACACTCTGAGACCATAAGCCAAAATAAACCCTTCCTCCTTTAGGCTGATTTTCTCAAGTGTTTTGTCACAGCAACAGAAAGCTGACTGACACAATGTGTATACTGCAAAGTCCTCAGAAAATTTAGGGCTGGTATACAGGTGCAAAGCAACAGGTGTATTTCTAATGGAGGGACTTTTTTCTGTAGAGTTTTTAATTCATTATTAAAAGGATTGAAGACTTTTATCATTTTATACAATCTCCAGAAAGACTACACCTTAGTGGGAAAGCTCCAGAGCTGTGTTTTGCCAGTAGATCAGGAATATTTTACACCCTAAGTCTCCACCATAGAGTAATGTGACCTTATGTGGCCAGCAGGGAAAAGTCCACTGAACAAGCCCCGAACAATGAGTGCCCTGCTTAGCTGGCCAGGGCAGCACCCTGAGGCCTGGCTGTCCTGCTGGTCTGAGCAGCAGGCAGCTGCCTCTCTGGGGGCTTTACTGTGGCCTGCTTGCTCATGATAGAAGCCAAGAAGCACTCCCCTGCCCCAGGCTCCTGCCCATGGCTCCTCCCAGCTGACCTTAAATAAGCAGTTTCCTGCTCCCACTGCAAACACTCCACTCCTTCTCACTGGCCAAGAGAAGATCTCCAGAAATGAGATTCCTGTGGGTTTTAGGGCCCTCTTGGACCCTTTGTGTGTTGGGATCTCAGATCCATTGCAGGAGCTCTTGAAAGCAAAGGGACACTGTGGTCAGTAAAAAGCATACACTAAAGTAGGCACAGGATCTCAAAGAATTCACAAACCACTTCCAAAGCCTGAAACCATCAGCTACCGCAGAAAAAGAAGGCCAAAACAACCCACGATCGTGTCCCAGACACTATCCTTGTTGGCACCTTGATGCACACCCCTTGAGGTTTTTTCTTCGCATGCAGATATGTTACTGTAGGCAACACCTTTGGCAAAAACAAAAGTGCCACGTGTGAGTCTTGCAACCTGCCCTTTCCACACAGCAACAGCTCACTGCCAGTGGTGGGATCAGAGGAGAAGGCAGCTATGATGGGGGAAGTGTGTCTCCAAAATAGATCTGTTGGAGTCCTCACCCCAGTGCCTCAGCATGCAGCCTCTGGGGGCAGGGTCCTTATAGAGGGGACCAAGTTAAAATGAGGGCCTAAGGGTGTTTGGACACAGAGACAGGAAGACATCACATGAAGATAAAGGCAGAGATCAGTTGGGGCATCCACAAGCCAACATTCACCAAAGATTGCCAGCAATCACCAAAGGCTGGGGAGAGGCCTGGAATAGATCCCTCATGGCTCCCAGGAGGAGCCAGCCCTGCCAATGTCCAGACCTCAGACTTAGTGCATCTGAACTTTGAGAGGTAAATTTCTGTCCTTTATGCCGCCCAGCCTGTGGCAGTCCTCTAAGGCAGTCAGTGAAAACTAGCAGCCACGGGCCACCACGCTCAAAAAAGAAGGACTCACACAATTCCCTCACTGCTAAATGCAAGTCGAGCATCCTGGACCCAAAAATTCAAAATCCAAAACATGACCGGTTGGAAGTATTTCTGATAAGGATACTCAGTCTCCAGGAGGAAAACCCTTGATGCAGAAACAGGGCTGGAACAGGTCGCCCTGGCCACCTCGCTGTGGACATGCCACCTAACCTCTCCTGGACCTCAGCCCCTACCTGCCAGATGTGAGAATATGTCAATTCCCAGCAAGTATGGAAGGTAGCCTCGCCCAGCTGCTCCTGCCACCTTGGATCCCGTGGCCAGCTGTCCCCTTGCTGACTTAAATCCCCTGATTTTTCCCACCCAATCCTGTTCTTCTCACTGCCTCCTTCCTGGCCAGTGGCATCCAGTCCACTCAGAGCTCAGTGGGGCTCCAGGTTCACACTCCAAGCCTCTTCCCTCACCCACATCCATCCACCAGTGAGACGTTGATATTGTCCCAAAACAAAATGCCCAACCTACCCAGGTCATCTGTCTCCACCCCAGCCAGGAGCAACCTGTCACCTCAGCCTTGACGCCTGCCACAGCTGCCACAGTCTGGGCTCCCGTGTCTGCCTCCTGGTTTGGACGTTGCCCTCCAGGTGTCTCTGCACAGTGATACCCAGAGCCGAGTCCCCATGAGCTGTGTCCCTCTTGGTCCTCCTTACGAACTAAGTTTTGCCCTGACCTCCACTCTTGGCGAGTCTTGCCACTGCTGGGGCTCACTCACACTATGGGAGTCTAGAGTCTCTCGCCACTATTCTAGAGCTTCTCAGTCTCCACATTGCTGGGACTTGGGACCAGATAACTCTTTGTCATAGGGGGCTCTGGTACCTGGCAGCATCTGCAACTCCAACCACTAGGTGACAACTAAGTGGCAAACATACCCCCAGTGTAGCAACCAGTAATGTTCCCTGTTGAGAACCACAGCCCTGCTCTTGCAGTGCTGCCTTAGCCTAGGCCAGGCCAGACCTGCCTCAGCATTCCCTCGGGCCCACTGTGCCCATGAGACCAGCTGTGTAGCTCGGGACTCTGAGTAAACCGCCAATCAAGTAACTGCAGTGCCAATGAAGGGGGTCTTGAGATGGGACAGGACATGACCAGCTGCCTGACTGCCCCTCCCACAGGCAGGAAAGAGAAGTGCCACCCTCCCCACTCCTCGCTTCTCTCCTTTCGTGCCCAGGGATAGGACAAAACAGCAGATGACCCAAGAAAGATGGGTCCAGGCCACACGAACATCCTCACCTATCAACTGCAGGGGAAAAAATGGGTTTTTGAACTGAAGACAGCCAAAGGTGGCCAAGTAGCCATTCTTTCTGCTGAAGGAAATGTGAACTGATATCCATGTTGGAAAGCTTCTGAGTACCTGCAAGACTATTTTGACCCAGGAATCCTAGTTCTGAAAGGCCATCCTAAACAATACTAAACACAAGAAAAATAAATAAATCTATGGGCAAATACAGCAGTATGGCATAATTTTTAATATTTAAAAATCCTGGAAGGCAGGGATAGTGGTACATACCTGTAATCCCCTCACTCTGGGAGGCTGAGGCAGGAGGATTGCAAATTCAAACCCAGCCTGAGCAACTTATCGATTTAGCAAGACTCTGTCTCAAAATAAAAAAGAAACTGGCCCCAGTACCCCTCCCACAAAAAAGGAACCTGGGTGTGATGGCATATGCCTGGAATCCCAGCACTCAGGAGGCTGAGGCAGGAGAAGCACCATGAGTTTGAGGCCAGCCTGTGCTATATAATGAGACCCTGTCTCTAAAAAGAATTAATTAAATAAAAAGGACAGTGGATGTAGCTCAGTTTGAAGGCCTTGAGTCCAATCCCCAGTACAGGGTAGAAGTGGGAGATATGGAAACAATTCAATTATCTAATCACAAGGGAAAGGTTGAAAAATGTTATCTCCTCCACAAAACATTATGTAGTCAATGAAAGTGAGATCTGTAGAGAGCTCAAATGGAAAAATACAAAATATAAAATTGCATCTGCAACATGACTGTGCATGACTAAAAACACTGCTTTTTAAAAAGCACAGTACTTGAGGGGGAAAGAGGTAGGAGGGATGCAGATTTTATTTTGTCTTTCTACTTCTGAAGTTCTCAATTTTTTTCAATAGATGTATTAGTTTAAAATGTTTTTTAATGAATTGTCTTACAGCAAAGAAACAAATTCACCCCTTTGCCTTCGAGTTCTGTGACCATGGAGCCCCTGCCGAAGTGTAAATGCTGATGGATGGAGCTCCCTGGCTCACCAGGGCTTAAATGCAGACTTTAGCTTGAATGGGGCTACGTGGTCCCCATGAGAGACTGGGACAAGGGACAGTTAAATGGTAATAAAATATCACGCACAGAACCAGATGTAGCAGTGCACACCTATAATTCCAGCACACTTGGAAGCTGAGGCAGGAGGATTGCAGGTTCAAGCCCAGCCTGGGCAACCTAGTGACTAAGCGAGACCCTGTCTCAAAATAAAAAATAAAAAAGGGCTGGGGATGCAGCACAGTGCAAAGGCCCTGTGTTCAATCTCCAGTACTAAAGGGGAAAAAAAAAAAAAAAGAAAGAAAAAGACAAAGTGTTGGAGCCCAGGTGACACCCAGGGAGAGTCGGGAGCAGGGAGCTGAAATGAGAGTTAAGGGGCCAGCAGCGGGGAGGGGAGATGGAGCTAAGCAGTGTGCTTCCCACCAGACACATCTGTGGTGTGTGTGGGTCAACGTGGAGCCTGACCTCACAGGTCCAGGTCACCCACAAAGCTGCTTTCTCTTCTCCCAAGTGACGGTGGCATCTAGAAGACCTGGCCCTACTTCCAGCCCCCAAGCTGAAAACGCCAGGGAGTCCCATGTATTACCTAAAAACCTATCCACTTTTCACAATGGCTCTGAACTCTCTTGAGCCCCCTGGATGCAGAAGTGGGGTCTCTGGCCAGGAAGCCATAGGATGAACCCGACACCAAACAAGATGAGCCAGACCCAATCTGCCCAGCTCCTTTTCTCCCGGGAGATCCCCAGACACCCTTCTCCCAGCACCCACCCTTCTCCCCAGACGGGCAGCAGGAAGGAAGGGCTTGCTGCCCTGGCCCCAGGTCACCTATAGAGGGGTATGGGGTGGGGGTACTGACCTTCTCCAGCTTCTCAAAGTGCTCCCGGAGGAACCTCATGGGACGGTCAGGCTTGGAGACACAGAGGTGCACGATGCAGTCTTTGAGCACCTGCTGGATGCTGTGCTTCTGGACGTACAGCTCGCACCCCTTCAGACTGTCCTCCTCTTCCGAGGGGAAAGATGATGGGGAGGCCATGGCCAGGCGTCTTCTTCCTTCCTGCTAAGAAACTACAAACCACATGACCTCAGGAGGAGCTGGGGGAGTCCCTGGCTGCCAGCTGTGCTTCACCTGTGTGCAGATGGCACACAACGGTGAGGAGGCTCATCCCCGGTGGTCGGGCTCAGGGGACAGTCATTTATTCTGCATTCGTCACAGATCTTTCGGTTTGGAGCTTGGACGACTTGTTTGCTATATAGTGCCAGCTGTCAAAGCCTCACCGCCCAACAGATGCTTTCGGAAAGGAAAACGTGCAAACAAAATGTGTGGGCGACCAGAAGCCCTTTCTATAGCATCTCCGAGAAAGAAATCTGCGGTAAAAGAGGCGGAGAACCTGGCCCCAGCGTTAAATGGCCTCGCCCCACCCTCCTTATGAACACCTGTGTGAAGTGTAAATGTCACCGCAGGGGGACCCGGGGAGGGATCCTAGGGAGATGGGGGCAGGATGCTGGCCAAGGGCTGGGGTGGCCTGCTTCACAGGAAAAGAAACACAAGGAGGAAAACAGAGGAAAACCAGCTGGGGTTGGGGGTGCAGAACAATAGCGCTGTGCGCCCCACGCCCGGGTGAGGCACAATGGCCAGGTCCCCACCCGCCCAGAGGCACCCAGGTCTCCAGACCACGGTGAAGGCGCCCCCAGACCCTGTGGCCCCCAACCAGAGCTCCGTCTAGCCTCTGCGCCAGCGGGGACCCCCCCAGACTCAAACAGGGGCAGGGCGGAGGACTCGCGGGGCCTGGCTTCTCCGCGGTCAGCTCGCTCCCGGGCGGGAGGGAGGGTGGGGGTCCGAGTGGGGGCGGGGACGGAGGTTGGGGGACACCGCGGCCGGGGCTCCCCACTGCCCAAGTCACCCAGGAACCCCAAGCCCCGCGCAGACCCCATCCCCGTCCGCGTACCTGGATGCGCAGAGCCGAAGGCCGAAAGCGGCTGCGCGGGGACGCGGGGCGCGGGGACGCGGGGCGCGGGGACGTGGGGACGCGGGGACGCGGGGACGCGGCGAGCCGGTCCCCGCACTGCAGCGGCGCCGCCCTGCCCCCGCCCCCGCCCCCGCCGCGCGCCGCCAGCACCCAGTGCAGCCAGATCGCCCGTAAGCCCCTGCCCCACCCCCCGCCTCCTGTCCCCATGCCCCACAGACCCCAACTCCCAGCCATACTCCCCCACTGCCCACTCCCTACAGTGAGACCCTAGAGTTGCCCACACAGTGGGTTCATCTCACAAGAGGCCAGCATGGCCTGGGGACCCCCAACCTGCTCTTTGGGCACTCTCACACCCTGGGGTGCCACCTTAATAGCTTCCTAATGCACAGACCCTGGCCGGTCAGGAAGAGACTAGGTCCTCATTTTCTATCGCCCCACCTTGTGCTTTGCCCTCTTCTGCCAGGGCAGGAGCAGAACTTCACCCGGCACACACAAGGCGTCCAAACCCCAAGAGGACAAGTGGGCATGACAGGTCTGTCTTCGCTCACCTGTCCCCCACCTGTTTTCCCCTCTCACCTGTGCATACTTATCTGTCCACAGGTACCTTCTTCCCCTCCCCCCTCACCTGTCCACACTGATTTGTTTGCACTCACCTGTTGCCTCACTCACCTGGGCACACGTGCCCCGGGGGCCTTGGCCCAGCCTCTCCCCACCAGTGGGAAGGTCAAACAAGAAGCTCTAGCTGCCTCAGCCCTTGCTCTGTCCAGACACACCTCCTCTTGGAAGAGGGTCTTTTTCAGGAATTCCCCATCTCTCCTGAATCAAAACTCACATCACACCAGCAGCTCAAAGGCAAGGCTGTTTCAGTGGTCACCCCCTTTCCTCCCCTCGCCCCTCCTGCTCACGTCCTGCTGGCTCCTCTAGGTGGCCTGGTGAGAAGGGTGACACCTGGCATTGGGGGTGTTCTGGCTTTGGAGATGGAGCGCTCCAGGCTCAGCTTTCCTCCCATGGGATCTCCTGAGGCTCTCGCAGGGACTCTCCTGGGAGGAACGTGGGGAGACCCTCTTTGGCTGACCTTGAGGCATCCCTGTGTGAGCACAGAACTCACCTCCCCTGGCACAGAACCCTGGCCTGGTCCTCTTCTGACCAGGCCTCACTCAGAGGTAGCTTCTGCTGAGCCCCTCTCCTCACCCCACCATAACGGCAGCTCTCACCAGCCTATGACTTGAGACTTTTCCAGGCTACTCAAGTCCTCACTGCAGCCCTCTCTCCAGACTCCCTCCTGTGAGTGAGCCCACAGGCGTCTGTTCACCTCCAAGACTCTCCTTACCCTCTGCTGTGGCTTCAGCAAAGGCAGATATTTCCAAATGTCCCAGTCACTGTCTGGTCCATCTTTGAGGACAAAGTCAAAGACAGAGGTACCAAGACACAGGTACCAAACCACACCCATTGCTGTCCTCAGATCTGTCCCCAGTCAGCATAATAAATACTTCTATTGCTAAACTGGTGGGTTTTTGCTTTTTGTGGCTTGCAGCTTGCTATGACTTGTGTCTAGATGTCCCCCAAAGCCTCATGCAATCATAGGTGGGGCTTTTCAGAGGTGACTGGATTTAGGATGTGTGATGCTGGGACCGATTCATGGTGCAATGTTGGGACTAAGGCCGCCCTAAGGATGGGTAGCCTGGATAGGATATAAGAAAGAGGCTCCCAGTTTGTTGCCTGTCACTTGCTGTTGTTCCTTGCTACTTCACTGCTTTGCTGCCTTCTGCCTGCTATGGACTGTTTCTCTTCTGTGATGCCCCTCTCCCAGGCCACTCTGTCTTGGAGCCAGCCGACTATGGACTGAAAACTCTACAAACTATGAGCCAAATAAACCTTTCCTTCTTTAACTTTGGGTGTCGAGTATTTTGACTCAGCAAAGAGAAAAGTAACAAGACACATCTAAAACATGGCAATAGATACATCCCCTGACTGGATGTACATGATCCCCATACATTAAATGTTTGGAAAGTACAGATCAAGCAAGGAAGCTAAGTGTATGATCAGCGGCCACTGCACTTAATTGAGGATGGCAAGAATGTCCCTCACTGAGTTGGGTCACACACCATGTGACCACTGGCAGCAGGCCACCACCCTCCTGGAGAGGTACGAATTCTAGCTCTTATGGGGTGTGCAGGTAGCTGCATCCTTTTAGGAAAATATGCAGCTGGTGATCTGGTTATCCATTCAAAAATGCCAGTAATTATTCATTCAAGTCCCAATTATCCAGTCAAAAATCCCAGTAAAAGTCCCAGATACCTCCTCTAGGAATGTCCCGCCCACCCTGGGGCGGATCCACCCAATGTGCTTAGGGGATTCTTTAAACATTTCCAGAGATATTTGCATTTCCCAGCTCCTAGGACTTTCACTTCCCCCAAGACCGGACTCTAGGAGAATCAAGTGACCAGATATGCTCTAAGCCCCCCACCTCAGAGACACATTCTCGTCCCAACAACTCCCACACTCTGCTCATCCAACTCCTGATCATCTTCCAAGTTCTAGTTTAAATGCTACTTCTGCAGGGAAATTACCCAAGGTTGGGAGCCCTGGAGGGCCGCCTAGTTCGCCCAGAACTGCTTTCGAAGCTCTCATCAGAAGAGCTAGTGAAACCAGGCATGGTGGGGCACACCTGTAATCCCAGTACTCCGGGAGGCTGAGGCAGGGAGATTGTGACTTTGAGCCCGCCTAGGAGATTTAGCAATTGAGAGAGACCCTGTCTCTAAATTAATTAATTAATTAGTAGGGGTTGAGGATTTAGCGCAGAGGGACAGCACTTGACTACCAAGCGTAAGACCATGAGTTCGATCCCTAGCACCCCCAAAATAAATAAATAAATAATTTTTAAAGGGCTGGGGATCTAGCAACTCCTGGTATCTAAATAAATAAGTAAATAAAATAAAATCTTTTGGCTTAATTTCTGTCTCCATCATTAAGCTGAAAACACTTAACTAGGCATGGACTGTTGTGTCTTATTCTTTTTTCCTTTCTTTCCTCTATTTTTGTGGAGTGGTTGCAGAAGCTTCAGTGCATAAATCCCCCCTTTTATAGGATGGGATGCAGATTCCAGTGAAATCTTCCCAGATAATACTCCCTACCATGGGAGGCAGACCCCAAGACAGCCACACAGTTGTGGCCTTGATCCCCAAGGCACTCCAGCCTCTAGAGTTCTTGCCCCAGTGGGCCGTCCCTGAGCACAGCAGGGCCCCTGACGTGTGTCTAACCAATGAGGGGCACAGCCGTTCTGTGACTAGGTTACATAGATCGTAAGGTCCATCTTGCTAAGGACTCTCCCTTGGCTCGCTTTGTGTGTGTATGTGTGTGTGTTTGTTTATCCAGCACTAGGAATTACCCAGGACATTTGTACTGAGCTATGTCTCCAGCCCTTTTTTATTTTGAGACAGACTCTCACTAAATTGCCTAGGCTGGGCTCGAACTTGCAATCCTCCTGCCCCAACCCCTCAGAGCGCTGGGATTACAGGTAAGCACCGCCACCATGCCCGGTCCTGGCTGGTTTTAAAGACGCCGACTAACGTGTCAGCTGGTGTGCAGAGGTTAACCAGCAAGAGGCTGAGCGTGGCCTCCAGTCAACAGCAGAGAGGCACATCTCATAGCCTGCAGGAAGTGATACTGTAAACAACCTCCTGAGCCTGGGGACACTGTCCCAGGCCACTCTGTCTGGGACTGATCTCCACCTTTGGAGGACACAGCCAAATGGGCCTGGAGATCCTGGAAACCAGGAGACAATGTGAGTGCTGCTTCAGGTCCCTGAGTCTATGGGCTGTTGTTGCGCAACCACAGAGAACTAATTCAAGGGGAAAATCAAGGAAAACAAGCCCAGTGAAAGGTCAGAGCTGGAGCAAGAAGACAGCTGCAAGAGGAAGTGTGCAAGTAGTGAGTGAGTCTATTTGGAGAATATAAGAAAAAATTAAAATAGCACAAATCTGGCACAGGAGAGAACAGGAAACCAGAGTTCAGAAATAAACCCAAATATAGTATTTGATAAAGGTGGTATTGTCTATCAAGGGGAAAAAGAACTCAATAGTTTGGAGATAACTAGGAAGCCAACTAGGAAAAAAATTTAAGTAGGATCCCTGTATTTTTCCTTACGCAGATAAAATTCAGATGAATCACAGAATTAATTACAAACTTGGAAACTGTGAAAGTCATAGAAGGAAAGTTGGAAAGCATATAATGTTAGAGGGAGACTTTTGAAGCATAATACAGAATCCAAAAGCCATAAGTGTAAAACTCGGTATATTTTACTACAGAAAAAATGAAAAATCTCTCCATAAAACATAAGCCAAAAGATGGAACAAGATACAAATGTTTATAATATGTATCATGAGAAGGTTATTTTACCTAGTGTGAAGATACCAACTTCTCTCAAAATAAGAATGCAGCGGGGCATGGTGGCTCAGGCCTGTAATCCCACCACTTGGGAGGCTAAGGCATGAGGACTGCCTTGAATTCAAGTGAGTTCAAGGTCAGCGTGAAATGTGAAGCAAGATCCTGTCTCAAAAAAAAAAAAAAAAAAGAGCCAGTCATGGCGGTACATGCCTGTAATCCTAGCACTTAGGAGGCTGAGGCAGGAGGATTACCACGAGTCTGAGGCCAGACTGGGCTACAGAGTGAATTCAAGACCAGCCTGGTGAGACTCTGTCTCAAAAAACCAAGAAAAAGAGAGAGAGAGCAAAAGAGAGAGAATGCAGGTTACATCTACAGAGATACTATGGTTTACCTATCAGCTGACAAAAGAAAAAACAAACAAACAAAAAAAAACCTGATACTGTTGTTTTGACAGAATATCTCTGGAAGGACTTGGCAGAAATCAGTGACAGAGGTAGCTTCTGGGTGAGAGGAAAAAAGAGACTCGCTGGTTCCTGGGTCCTTGAGTATATTTTTAATTTTCTACCACATGCAAATATTACTTATTCAAAACCAGTTAACTAATTTCTTCCATGTTAAAATGTTTACATCTTCCTTGAAAAAATGCAGAACTTAAAACACTCATAATTTTCACTGTTTCTTACAGGCACACTAAAAACCACAATAAAAACATCTGTATTTAAAGGCACAAACCCAAACGGGGAGCATGTCTATAATCCTGGCCCTCTGAGAAGTTGGGGCAAAAGGATTGTGAGTTTGAGCCCAGTTTAGGTAATTTAGAAACTTGCCAAGACCCTGTCTCAAAATAAAAATGGGCTGGGGATGTAGCTCAGTGCAAATGCCCTGGGTTCAATTCCCAGTGTTATAAGTAACAAAAATAATAGTAATGGTAGTGGTAGTAGTAGTAGCAATAATGGCACAAACCCCTGAAAACAGTTTATGGAAGATTTAAAGTAGATGGGAGGCAGCTGCTGACTTACAAGGACGGAGGCAGCTCAGCTACAAACTAGGGTGGGGGCACCAAGAACCACCTCATACCCCAGAGTCTTCCAATGCCTCAAAAAATGGCTTCACATGATCCATGCATACCCATGTTTATAGCAGCACAACTCATAATAGCTAAATCTTGGAAGCGGCCTATATATCCATCAATACATGAATGGATGAAGGAAATGTGGTATTACACACAATGGGGTACTACTCTGCCACAAAGAAGGATAAATTCGAGTCATCTGTAGGAAAATGGATACACCTTGAGACCATAATGTTAAGTGAAATAAATCAGACACGAGTTTAAATATCACATAACTTACACAGGAAACTCAAAGTATAAATAATATAGAAAACAAAATAAAAGATATACAATAGGAAACAGGGATAAATCTTTTGCAAATGGGAAGGGGATCTAGAGACAGAGGGAGGGAGGGGAATAAAAGTATTAAGATGTGTTATGTACATGTTCCTATTATCTATGATGAATCTAAACATTATGTATTGCAAATATGTACTAATAAAAAAATTTTAATAGAAAAGTGGTTTTACCAGATGCCCAGCGGTGAGAGTAGAGGTTTGGAAGGATGACGACTAGCCAGGGTGAACCCGCTCCCGGCCCCAGAAGAACATGGTGATTCGTTTGCTATGGTGCAACAGCTGTCCCGCCCTGGGACACCTTCTACTTCAGGGAGAACTGAGTGCGTCACCCAAGTCAGGACCTGGCCAGGTACTCCACTGGCCCCAGAAGAGCAGAGGCCACATCCATCCTTCGCCAGGCCACACAATCCCCCTGGGGAGTCCCAGCGCGGTGCTGATCTGAGTTGTGCACAGTGAATGATCCAGCCAGTCACCCAACAGCCAAGCCAAGGCTGTCGCAGCCCTGTCTACAAGGATGGCTGTGCAAAACCATATCCTCGGATGCCAGATGAAAGGCAGTGCGGCCCTGCCCACTCTCTCCTCTGGGAACTCTCACTGTGAGGAAGCCCAGAGTAGCCCTGTAGAGAGGGACCAAGCATCAACAGGTGGCCCCGAGAGTGGCCAGTGGCCAGGTGTCCCTGGCTTCTCCCCCATGGGGAAGAGACGAGCCCCCGCCCACCGCAACCTCAAGACCCACCAAATCTGCAAACTTCATAAAACATACTGTTCACAGTGCACTGTTTGGGGCAGTTCTTTAAACTGCACCACATAATCAGAACCTCTTTCAAGGACATCAGGCCCAGAACCAGGCATGCGCTCTCCACCAAAGACCTGGTCATCCGCCAGCATCCCTGCCTCTGTGAAAGATGCTCCATCTGTCCGGGGATCGGAGCCAGACACCTGCAAGTCCTCCATGCTCCTCCCTTCCTCTTCACCCTGCGTCCAGGACCAGCCTCTGCCAGTGCTGTCCACAGAGCTTTCCACCCATGTTGCCCACCTATCAGAGCTGGATCTCAGTCTGTTTTCTTGTCATATGAGTGGCTATGGCTGTCTGCTGTGCCATATCTGTGTCTTCCCAGACTCTTCCACACCTTCCTCGCAGCCTCCTCAAAGGATTGGCCCATGTCCCCCTTCCCCTCCTTCCTGCTGTCCCTCTGCAGGCCCCTAGCCCTGGCCAGGAACAACCCTCTTTGCTTGGCCCCCCTCTATGCCTGGCTAAGGACTCCCTACTCCTCAGGTCACACCTCCAGCATCTGCCTCTCAACTCATCCCATACTACCTCACACTGGACCCCCAACTCCTGGAGAAGGAGCCACCACACCCATTCCGACTCATTCTTTTTTATTCAGCACTGCGAAGAATGCGTGGAAATGTCCCACACCTGATAAATATTTACCGAATGAAATAATGAAGGAAGGAACCAAGAGTTATTTACTAAGATTAGTTTATTGTACTGGTTTAAGTGACACATTTTTAAATATGTGCGGCCAAGACATTGGACAGGCAAGACTCCCAGAAGAGAGTTGGGAATCCTTTCATCGCTGCATTTTGTGGCTCTTTAAAATATATGCAATGGAGCAAATGACAGATATAAATGTAAACATTTTGTCACAGTGTGGCTCAAACATGGATAATTTAAAAGTACCGTAGTTATGTTAAGATATAAACCCAGTGTCAACTCAGTCATGGTAAGTGTCCAGTACTATGAAATTATTAAAACTATAAACTTGATTTAGAGTTAAAACATCTCCCCACTTTCAGCAAGGCCTTTCTGCTGGGAGTGCACAGGGAAGGAGAGAGGTTCCTTCTTTCCTTTCTCACTAACCCATCCCATCCTCGGGTGTTTGGCCTCCCTGCAGTGGGACCGACTCCACGTCAAGGATTCCAAGAAGAAAATCAAGCACTAGGCCAGGGTGCCAACTCTAGTCACCTGTAAGCAAACTCTGTGTTCATCTTCCTGTCATTGGCTAACTTCACTGACTGAAAATTTCCTTTCTTTTTCTTTTTTGCAGGACTGGGGATTGAACCCAGGACCTTTCTACTGAGCTCTATCTCCAGCCCTTCTCTTTCATTATTTTGAGACAAGGTCTGGCTAAGTTGCCCAGGCTGGGCTTAAACTCCAGATCCTCCTGCCTCAGCTTCCCAAGGTGCTGAGATTACAGGTGTGTGCCACCAAATCCAGCTTGTATTTGTGCTCTTAGCAGCGCTGCTCACAACAGTCAAAGGTGGAAACCACTCAAACATGCATCCACAGGTGCTGAATGGAGACACAAAACGTGGTCTTTCCCTATAGTGAAATATGGTCCAGCCTTAGAAAGGAAGTTCTAAGAAGGGTGTGGTTGTGCACACCTGTAATCCCAGCACTCTGGGTGACTGAGGCAGGAGGATCAAAATTTGAGGTAATCCTGGGCAATTTAGCAAATTAAAAAGATCCTGTCTCAAAATTTAAAAAAATACAAAAGGGGACTAGACATGTAGTTTAGTGTGTAAGTCAAAGGCCCTGAGCTCAATCCTGCTTACAGCAAAAATAAAAAACAACTGGTGAACACACAACTGTCAGTGTGACCCCAGCTTTCACTTCTCTTCAGCTTGAAGAACTGATGGGTGGGAGGGTCATCAATCCTATTTCTTTCCTTTGGGGGAAACTGCCAGCCTGTCTTCGTGCATTCCGATCAGAGGAGCTAGAGATCTTTCGACATCCTTGCCAGGCTTACTTATTCTGACGAGTGTGATATGGTGATCAGATGGAGGGTCTGGGGTCGGGGTGGGGAGGAGTTGTTTCAAGGTTCTCTGTATCCTGAACAAAGAATTGAACAGGAAACTCAGGAGTAACAAGAGGAAAGTTTATTGAAAGTGAAAGTCAAGGTACACTTCACAGGTTGGGAGCAGGGTCTCTTAAGGTCCTGAACTGTGGGAGGATCTAGAATACCTGACTCAGCCTACCTGTTGGGAGAGGGAGTTTTTGACCAAACAGTACAGTGTTTTTAGAGAAGGCGTCATGGCACCCAAAGCCCACTTCGGGTGGAGGGTAGGGGGTAAAAACTGCAATAAAACAAGGTTAGAAGGCCAAAGGCATTTACTGCTGGTTTTGTACACACCTGTGGGTCTTGGGGGGACAATGTGACCTTTATCTATTGCTTCTCTAATATTTAGACAATCAGTCTTGCTGTGTTTGGTTTCTCGATTCTTGTCCCATGGCTTTCTGTCTACTCGCTCTTGCTCTCCCTCCTACCTCATGTAGTCGCAGCTCTCTGAAACACGCAGGGTGGATGTGGCCAAGCACCCTTTCTGCCACACTGTCAGCCAAGGCCAGTCGCAGGCCCATGCTCCATGCCAGGGCGAGGGCACAGTGTGTACACAGGGACAGGAGGAATTGTCGGTATGGTGGATCTCTTGGAAACTACCTCAATTTAACATATTTGTTGCCAGAATGTTGTAGGTTTTATTTAAAGAAGTTCCCTTCTACTCCTAATACACTAAATGTTTTATTATAATTGAGTGTTCCTTCTACCAAATGCTTTTATTTTTGTATGTACTTTCTTGAATTTTAAAATGTGATAAATTTCATTAAGCCAACCTGCATTCCAGGAATAAACTCAATTTGATTCTGAAATTCATTATCTCTAGATTTAATTTGTTAAAGTCATTTAAGATTTTTACATCTATGTTCAATAAAAGCAGTTGATTTACATAATAATTCTCTTGTGCAATGTCCTTGTCATCCTTTGGGATCAAAGTTACAATGCTGCCCTCATACAATGAGTTGGGAAATGTTCTCTTTCTATTCTTGAAAAGAGGTTAAGGTTTGAAGTTTTGGGCACTTTTTGTTTTTTGTGGGGTTTTATTGTTGTTTTGGGGTATTGGGGATAGAGCCCAGGGCCTGGTTCATACTAGCCAAATTCTCTACAACCAAGTTACATCCTCAGTTTTTTTTTTTTTCCTTGGTGCCGGGGATCGAACTCAGGACCTCGCAAGCACTGTAACCACTGAGCTAAATCCCCAGCCGCCCCCCCCCCAGTTTCTTTTAAATTTTGAGACAAGTTCTAAGTTTCCCAGGCCAGGCTCAAACTTGTGATCCTCCTGCCTCAGCCACCCCAGTAAGTGAGATTACAGTCCCACCATGTTCAGTTTCTGGAGTTATTTCTTTGTTAAATGTTTGAAGTTATTTGTCAGCAAAGCCATCTAGACCTAAGGTCTTTATTGTGAGCAGCTTTTAAATTATAAATTTAATTTCTTTAACAGTGTTACACATCTCTGGTTTTCTACTTTTTTTCTTGGGCACATTTTAGTAAATTATGTTTTCCTTGAATTTCTCTATGTCATATACTTCTGTGCACAGATTCCTTTATATTATTACCTTTTTTAAATACACTTAGAACCTGTAGCAATGACCCCTTTTACAACCTTACACTGGTATTTCGTGCTAATTTTTTTACCTTGTCAATCTTGACAGGGGTTTGCCAATTTTGTTTTGCTTTTGAACAAACACTTGGCCTTTCAGATACTCTTTATTGTGTGTTTTTTCTGCTCATGCCTTTCTGTTCCTACCTTTATTAGTCCTGTCTTTTGGTGCATTTAGATTTAATTTTCTGGTATTATTTGCTTGTGGAAAAACATCTTTTGACTCTAGATGGGTAATTAAAGTCAACAGGGGTTGGGGATTTAGCTCAATGGTAGAGTGCTTAACTGGCAAGTGCAAGACCCTGAGTTCAATCCCCAGCATCCTCCGCCAAAATTCAATAAAAATGTTATTTATGGAATTAAAGAAAAACATTTGTACCAATTTTGTGACGATTAGTCTTGACTGTCAACTTGATTAGATTGAAAAATCCCAGGAAATAAGTAAAGCACATTTCTGGGTATGTCCCAGTAGGTGTTTCCAGAGACAACCGGCACACAGGACACCTCCTCTGAATGTCATGGCACCACCCAGCAGGTGGAAGGTTCACATGGAACAAAACTAGGAGAGCCAGGTGTGGTGGCACACACCTGTAATCTCAGCACTTTGGGAGGCTGAGGCAAGAGGACTGCAAAGTCAAGCCCGGCCTGGGTAATTTAGATCCCGTCTAAAAATAAAAAATAGAAGGGCCTTGATGTAGGTCAATGGGAAGGCCCTGGGGTCAATCCTCAATCCACACCCGTGTGTGCTTACACACACACACACACACACACACACACACACACACCCCCAAGGGCCAGAGAGCCAGCCAATATATACTCTGTTTCTCTCTGCTTGCTGGTTGCCATGAGGTGAGTAGATTTCCTCAGCCACACTCTTCCTTCTACCATGATTTTTTTTTCCTCACCCCAGGCCTAAAAGCAATAGAGTCAGCTAACTGTGGGCTGAAGCCTCTGAAATCTTGAGCCAAAGTAAACTTCTCTTCCTTTAAATGGCTTTCCTCGGGCATTCTGTCACAGAGACAAAAAGTTAACAAGATTCTTTCTTCTGTGACAGCAATCTATTCATTTTCCCTGACAGTCTTACATCTCACTACTGGTTCAAGGTAGCATCTGCCCAAATACTCCAGTGATTGCTGAGAGAGGGGTGTGGAGGTCCTTGATGGCCACAGTGGACTCCTCTAGGCTCCCAGATTTTGCTTCCTGTGTATACAAGATGGTTGTTGGGTGGATAAACACTTGCGACTGCTGTATCTTCCTGGTGGACTGACCCCTTATCATCATGATGTCCCTTTGTCCTCAGAAGTTTCCTTTGCTTAGAGTACTGGGATTACAGGGGTGCATCACACCTGGATAAATTACCACCCTCTTGAAACTTCACAGCAGGGATTACATTTCAACACCTAAGGCATAGGAGACACTCTGCTGTACCCACGCTGTAGCAGAGGGTGTTATGTTGACTTCTGTCTCTGTCCTTCTTGCCATGCCTTCTCAGTGTCTGAATGTCCTAGCCTTCTCCTGGTATAGCTTTCTATTTAGAGAGATCCCTTTAGCATTCCTCACCAGCAGGTCTGCTGGCAAGTCCTGCTGGTTTGCCCGAAAACATCTTTTATTCTTCCTCCACCTCTGGAGGACACCTTGCTGGACAGAGTTCACAGGTGACATTTTGTACACCTGAAGATGCAGGCCCTCTCCTTTCTGGCCTCTGTGGCTCTGGATTAGACAGTTACTGTCAATCAAAGTGCAGCCCCTCTACAGGCAAAGCATCATTTCCCAATGGCTGGTAATATTTTTTCTTCTCTCTTTAGTTTTCAAGTTTAACATGATGTCTCTGGGTGTGGAGTTTTGGAGAGCTTATCCTTTGAGGGCTTGCTCAGCTTCTTGAATTTGTGAATTCGTGTCTTTCACCAAACTCCAACAGAGTTTTCAGCCATTACTTCTTTAAACGTGTTTTAGCCCCCCACACTCTTCTTGCTCTAGGATGATGGTGTATGACTTGTTACCCTACGGATCTCTGAGACTCGGTTCATTTTTCCCCCCCACTCCAGTTTCCCTCTGTGGCTCAGACACAGTAAATTTTGTTGTTCTACCTATCATCTCCACTGTGCTTTCAATGATGGACATAATATTAGTTATATTTTTTCAAATTCTCTAATTTTCCATTTGACTGTTTATAACTCCCATTTCTTTGCAAAAATTTTTATTTTTCACTTGTTTCAAAAGAATTTATAATTACTTTTTTGGTAATTGAATTTTAAAGCATTTTTTCTGAGTCCTTTAAAATACCTGGCCAGTAATCCAAACATATGAGTTACTCTGATGTTCATGTCCTTTACTTCATGGTCTTTCCAGTTCTTGGTATGACAAATGATTTTCAAATGGATATTGGACACCTGGGTTACATGTTTGGAGCCTCCTGGTTCCATTTATATCCTCTACACTAGCACATAACCACCCCAATGAGTATAGTGTATAGATCCTGGCCTACTTTTGTGGTCTGTTGTTCCCATGTGGGTTTTATCTTCAGGACCCTTGCACCACCCTCCTGGCCTGCTTTATTCTCTGGCACTGGGGAGACAGAGGGTGTTTGAGGGAGGGATTCATCCCTGTTGGTGTCACCTGTGGGGTTGGAAGTGTTTCCCTGGACATCTGGGGTTGCTTGGCATCTCGGTCTCCATGTGCTGCAGTGGAGGGCCATGAGGTCTCAGGCCCTGGACGCTCCCTGTGCAGTAGGCAGCTGGGTCAGTGAGCCTGCAGGGCCTTTTGGCTGTCCTGTAAAGTGAGGCTGGAGCTCCCCCACTAAGCCTCTACCTGGCATCGCCTCTCCCAGTCAGAAAGGTTTTCCTTGAAGATGTATTGTCTATGCCTACAGGCTGCCCTACGTGGCAGGGCTCTCTGGTCCCTGGTTCAGCTGGTACACAGAAGAGAAAAAGGAAACCCAGCAACTCTTGGTGTCACCATCCTCCAGTCCTGGGTCTTAGCCAGTGTCTTAGTTTCAGCTCTCAGGTCCTCTTCTTGATGGTTGTTGAGTTACTGCAGAGTATTTAGGTGGGAAGAACAGGAAAAGAAGTCCTGTTCTGCTCATTTTAGCATGTATTATTGCTGATCTTGACAATGTCTGTGGCTTCACTGCCATCCTCTCTTGCTGGTCCCAAACTGGTCCTCAACAGCAGTCCAGTGCTCCTCAAAAAAACTCATACCTGGTCTCCCAAGCTCCACCTTGGACCTGCCCTGCTACTTCCCTTTCTGCCACTGGAGGATGGAGCATTGGCTCTGCTTCATTTCCTGGGACAGTGCCAGCCTCCCTCCTTTATATGGCTCCTGCAGCCACCACAGTAAAGGACCACAGGTCAGCAGCAGCTTACACCACAAGCACTGTTGCCTTACAGTCCTGGGCACTAGAGCCCAAGTCAGGGTGGCAGCAGGGTGGGCTCCTCCTGGACAGACATCCTCACACTCACAAACCTCCCTGTGTGCACCTCCATCCCAAACTTCTCCTTAAGAGGACAGAAGTCTCACTGAATTAGGGGCCACTCTCGTGACCTTGTCTTAACTTGATGACCTCTGCAAAGACCCTGTATCCAAACAAGGTCACATTCTGAGGTACTGAGATTACCACTTCAACATATGAATTTGGGGCACCCAATTCCATCCAGTGACACACACCGGGGGGGCCTTTGCCCTAGCAGGCAATTCCCTCTATCTGCAACTCTTTCCCTACCCCCAGCCCACTCGATCTGATTCACTATTACTTTTTCCTTGGCGTTTGCTTCTGGAATCACTTCCTCAACACAGCCTTACAAGCGAAACTCAACCTTCTTTCCTGCTAATTGTCTTGGGACCACTGTAGCTATACAGTATTAGTGGGATCTTTCTATTAAGAGCCTAACTCATCCAACTAGGCAGCAAGATGGGTACCGGTGTCCAGATCAGCACTTCAGACACTGCCTAGCCAAAGGGTACCTGTTCAAAGAAAGAAGAATGTGACTCCCCAAAGTTTCCTAGCCACATTTAAACGCATTTTAAGGACTACTGGGCGTGTGGTGCACACCTGTAATGCCAGCACTCAGGAGGCTGAGGCAGGAGGATCACTCCAAGTTCGAGGGACAGCCTGGGCTCCACAGTGAGTTCAGGACCAGCCTGAACCAAATAGTGTCGCCCTGTATCAAAAACAAATGAACAGAACACACACACGAACCACCTGCTACCACTAGCATTTTAGAAAACCAATGTCAACAAGTTAGGAAAAAGTTCAGTCTTAAAATTAAGGATATTTCCACAAATGAGGCCACATGGCTCCTATGCATCTGTCTGCTGGGGCCAATGCTGAGCACCCACCAGGTGACCTAAAGCAAGGTGGGACCCAACCCATGGAAAGGCCCCCTAGATTTCCCACCGTGAGCCACCGGCCCCTGCACTTTTCACGGAGGCACGGGGGCAGCCTCACTGCAGTAGCAGCTACCTTCCGGCTTTTCACAAGAGGCGGGCTCTCACTCGGACAAGGCCTGGGGGAGGGGTGGCACACCACACAGCGCGGGAACCAGCAAGTGCAGCCCATCGCCCCGCCCCGCCCCGCCCCCGCTGGGTCCAGCCCCAGCTGCAGGTGCGCAATGCCCCCAGTAATATACCCAACCCCATGGGGATGGGGACTTAGCTCAGTGGTTAGAGTGCTTGCCTAGCAAGCACAAGGTTTTGAGTTTGATCCCCGGCACCAAAAAAACACAAAAAACAAAAAAAACATAGCCAACCCCCAGGTACGACCAGTCTTGTAGCTCCGCCCCCATGGTGGGGTTTCCCTAGAGCCCCTCCCCCGCCACACCTCTTCGGATCTCTCCCCGCCCCCGGGGCGCGTGCCTGCCGCAAGCCGCTCATCAAGCCGCGCCAGCCGGAAGTCATGCCGTAATCTGCGCAGCGGCCGTCGTAAGAGCGCCGGTTCCCTTGGCGACGGGCAACGCGCGCAAAATGGCGGCGGAGGCTGATGGGGCTGCAGGCCCCGCAAAGATGGCAGAAGCGGCGGAACTGAGCCGCGTGTTGGGCCGTCTGCTGCCAGCGCTGGAAACCGACAGCAAATTAGGGCGGCGGCGGGCGCTGGAAACCCTGCAGCACGTACTGGAGACGGAGGGGCCCGGCGCCGACCCCGCCGTTTTCCAGGGCCCCTGGGCACGCCTTCTGCTGCCGCGCCTGCTGCGCCTCCTAGCCGACCCAGCCGAGGGCTGCCGCGCCCTGGCCGCGAACCTGCTAGACCTAGGCCTGCGCCGCGCCGCTCGGCCCCGCGACGCCCTGCCGCGCCTGCTGCCCGCCCTCGCCGCACGCCTAGCCCGGCCCGAGCCCGCGCGGCCCCCGCCCGAACCCTGCGAGGAGCTGCGCCTGGCGCTCGTGCAGCTGCTAGGCCTGACTGTGCGCCTGGGCGGTACCGCGCTCGCGCCCCACCTGGACGACGCCGTACGCGCGCTGCGGGGCGCCCTGCTGGACCCTTTCGCTGCTGTCCGCCGCGAGAGCTGCGAGTGCGCCGCCGCCCTAGCGCGCTCCACGCCGGGTGAGCTCCCGACGCCCCGCCCCTTCCCCACGACCCCCTCCTCACCTCCAGACACATGGCGGGGGGGCTCCCTGTGACTTCTGACCCTGACGCTGGGTGAGGCCCCGGGCACCCCTGCAGCCACATTCCCCTGCCCGACTCCCTCAGAAATCCTTTTTAAACTGGTCCGGGGTCGGATGGTTCTGATGCCCCCTCCACGACGACTTTACTGGCAGAGGTTACAGGTGTGATGAGAGAAACACTCAGTCCTCCCACTTTGTCCCTGTTTTCTACTCCAACCCTCCTGTCTCTGGCGTGGACCGCTGTCCTCAGTGAAGAGAAGCCGGTTCTCTCCTGCACACCTTTAGTTCATCTCCACCTTTCTAACAGCTCTGAACCTATCGGGACATTCCCTTTCTCTTCCCAGGCTGGGATTTGGAACAATAGTTGCTGCGTAGGGCTGATAGACTGCTTCCTGGAAGAGGAACATTTAATTTGAAAGTCTGTGTCCAGAAAGGGACCAGCGTTGAGGAGTAAGCACACCAGATTTAAGGAGCTCAGGAAGCCACCAGGGCCTCTGGAGTGGAGTGAGACAGGAGACTAGCAGGGGCCTCCGATGGGTTGATGTTGAGTGGGGAGAGGATGATGGCAGAGCTGAGTGGCATGAGGCATAAGGGTGTGACAGGTGCCTCCCTGTCCCCCAGACCACTTCCACATGCAGTCGGAGTCCCTGATCAACCCCCTGATGCAGACCATCTCCCACCAGCACTGGAAAGTCCGGGTGGCTGTCATCGAAGCCACAGGGACAGTGATCCAGTTTGGGAACGGGAAGTCGGTAGACGATGTGCTTTCTCACTTTGCTCAGCGGCTCTTTGACGACGTTCCTCAGGTAAAGGGATTTCTCTGCTAGACAGTCTGTTCTGTTTCCACTAGAAACATGCAAATGTGCTGGTTTAGCTAACTGGTTTTCTCTTTATTATGGCGTGAAATGCACCAATGTCCTCTCATCACTCAGTCACAAAATGTTCCTATTTCATGTCTTGAGAAACTAGGGAGACTGAATTGTTTTGTTTTTTTCTTTTTCTTTTTCTTTTTTTTTTTCCTTGTTTTAACATATTTGTATATTTATTCTTCATTTCAGGCAACGTGGAATTATTTTTATAATTATCATCTCTCCTAAGGAAAAAAATCTAAACTGTGTGTGCTACAGTTTGCAGAAGCATCTTTCACATGCCCATCCACCAAGACAAATTTTATTGGAAAACCACAGTGGTTAGAGGGTAGCCTAGAGAGGTTTGTGGGGATAATTCATGCTGTTGGGGTTTGGAACCCTTGAGAAACAGGCAGGCAGGCAGGAGCCAACAGGTAGAGATCAGAGCATTGGCTTTCTTGTGGGCAGAATCTGGCTTGCCAGGCATCTTGGATTTGAGGCCCTGTGACTCGCTAAAACTGCACAACAGAGCAAAGGCTGTGTGTTGTGGTCAGGTGAGGTGGGAGGAGCAGTGGCCATAGGCCACAGTGGCTAGAAGGTCACTGAGGAAAAGTGGGTATCCCATGGCAGGCCCCCACTCTCTTGACAAAAATCCAGCACGCGCCAGTCTCTCTCCTGTGTGCTGTCCATGCCCACTTCATTTAATCCACACAAGTGTCCTCGAGGACAGATGATGCTGCACACACAGGGAACTGGCTAAGCTGACTGTGAGGGTGGCCCCCAGGCACCCTCCTGCCCCAACCGTAGGCACCAAGTGATCCTCTTTGTTTTGTTTTTATTGAGCTGTAATTTGCATACCATACAATTAAGCCATTTAAAATGTTCAGTGCTTTTTGTAATATTACATTTGTGAAATTTTCATGAAACAAGTGCTATAAAATTTGTTACATTAAACTATATTCACAATGTTGTGTAACCATCACCACTATAGACTGTAATTCCCCATTCCCATCTACCCCCCCAGACTCTGGCAACCTCTGATCTTTCTGTCTTTCTGAATTTGCCTACTCTGGATTTTTCATACAAGTGGAATCAAACAATTTGTGACCTTTGGTGTCGGTATTCTCTCACTTTGCATGATGTTTCCTATGATTATCTATACCATAGCACGTGCTAGAACTTCTTTCCTTTCTGTGGCTGGATAGTATCCCATTGTAAGAATGGACCACACAGGTCTATCCAGCCACCGGTTGATGGACACTTGTGTCAAATACACCTTTTGGCTCCTATGAGTAATGCCGCTATAAACCTGTATACAAGATTCTGTGTGACTTCCTGCTTCCACTTTTGGTTAATACCTAGGAGTGGAATTGTAGAGTCACACGGTACCTTCATGGTTAACTTCTCTGAACACCAAAGTGTTTTCCACAGTGGTCACACTGTTTTACATTTCCACCAGCTGTGTGCAAGCAGTTTGCTAGGGTTCCACATCCTTGCAAATGCTTATTTTATTTTCATCTTATTACTTTAGTCATTGTAACAAGTGTGGGATTTATGTATCTATAATGACGAGTGATATTGAGCATCTTTCTGTGTACTTAGCAGCAAAGCTGACTTACATGATTTTTAACCTTTTTCTCCTAATATTCCTAGAAATTTCATGCTGTAACATTCAATTTAAGTGATTCAGGCTCCCACTTTTGCCCTCTTAATCTGTGTGCAGGAACAAAGTGAAAGCGCCATGAGCCTGGTCCAAGTTTACAGAAAGATAGAAAGGAAGAGGTTTGTGGGGTGAGAAAAGCTGGGGACAGTAAGGGCGGGTAGACCCTCAGGATCAAGACTAGAAGATGTGCCTTAGCAGGAGGTGAGTTTTGTGACAGGAAGCAGTGTGGAGGTGACAAGGGAAAGGTTTCACTCAACTATCTGGACTGGGACAGAAGTCCCCACTCAGTTTCTCACTTCTGATGTCCCATGCAGGGACTACACACAGGGCAGGCTCCAGGTGTGGTGCAGCACCTTCTTGGGACACCTCTACTCTGCCTCCACTGCTGGGCCTCCCTCCAGGCTGACCCCTCGGGGACTGTATGCAACAAGAGAACCCCCTTCTCCAAGCACTAATGTTCTTGCGCCTCTTCTGTCCTTGGGTCCAGCTAAAGTTTAGTCTCACATGCACGCCAGCCCCTCTGCCCACCAGCTGGGGTGGGGTCCACATGTGGGAGGAGGGCGGGGCAGAGTGCTGGGTTAGCACCACCTTTAGCCTGAGACCTTAGCTGCTGAGGGCAGTCTACAAATCAGGAGCAAGAACTAGCAAGAAATAGCAGCATTGCCAGTGCTGTCATAGCCAAGTCATTCCTCAAAATAGTGTAAGAGCTATGTATCAACAGCACTGTATAAAGTCTGTAGTATATATCGAGAGCTCTTTATAAATAGTATATCTGAGTCAACAGTTACCCATAAAAAGCTGTCAGTAGCTATCTGTAATTGTGTGCATACCTGGGGCCTTGCACACATAGCTGACCGTATCAGCAGCTGTGTATAGAAAGGTGGCTCGAATTCTGTTCATTAGAGATGTGAGTGTTAACACATCACTGACTCTAGCATCACTGGTTTGCCTGTCCACAGGCAAGAAAGATGTTATCAGTCAGTTGCTTCTTGTGCCTTCAAAAGCAGCGTGCTCTGTTTTCGTGATTCATTCTGTTTTTATGTTTAGTATCCCCCCAAAGTGCTCCCCACTATGAAACTACTTTCATTTTCTTCTTCTGGTGAGATTTAACCTTTTTGAGGCCCAGGCTAACCGTGGCTGACTCCCCTTGCCAGCCTGTGGGTGAGTCTTGTTGGTAGGGATACTGGACCCACAGTGTCCCTGCCAGAGTGGAGTGTGAGGTCTGGTGCCACCTTCCTGCTGCTGTGCCAGTTCTGTGACCTGTCCTGGAGCTCGTTTTGGGCAGCTTGCTCTCCCCAAGCCCGTGGCACAACCCAGGCTACACTGGAACTCCGTGCACCCTATGCCTTCAACGTATGAAAGAACTGCAGGGACTTCACTGGCAGTCCCCCTGGGAAGAGCAGAACTGGGATCTTGTCTTGCCCAGGAGGAAACAAGACTCAGGCAGCCTGGCTAGTGAAGTGAGAGCAGGGTCAGGATGTGGGTGTCTGGCTCCCTGAGTTCTTCCCTCTGACCCCTTGGGGAGCCTGGGCCAGCATCTGAGGGGGTGGGAATGGCATGCCTGTGCAGGGTGAGCACAGTCCCTACTCCATACCTCTGGGCCCAGGTCACTGTGCTGCTGGGATGTGCGGTTTTGAAACTGACCTTGAGCCAAGCACTTGTGCTACCCTTGGGTTAGTGACTCACCGGCTGGGCATGTAGGTGTCATTGTCACCGAGTAGTGTCAGGTGCCACTCTACTTTGCTCTCGTCCTGCCCCCCCATGTTTGTGAGCTGACCTTCACGGAGCTGCTATCCTCACAGGACAGGCTGGGGCAGCATAGGTGACAAAGAAAACCATCAGGTTACCTTGTGTGGCCCATGATTGAAACTCAGTGTATCATTTTGTGGCTTGTAAAAGCTCTAGGGCAGTGATGACGAACCTTTTAAAACTTCCAGTGATAACAAAAAGCCTATTATGGCACGTGTGCTGTACATTCCTGGGGGTGTGGCCAGAAGGACACGGCCACATGCCTGTGCCTCATTTCTGCTGAAGGGAAAGTAACAGTGGTACACCAGACTTCTTTCCCTTTGGTGGGATGTGTCTGTCTGACTGAATAGATTGTGCTCAGTGCAACATTCTCCAGCCCAGCAGGAGGGCTCCTGACTCATGAGTAAATAACTCTCAGTAAGCTCATTTTGCTTTTTTAAAACCTAGAGTGATATTTTCACTTTGACGGTTAAGTAGCAGCTGGGCGTTGAGGGCCACTGCTGTCCTTGACCTGAGGACAGGAAGCTGAAGGGAAGCAATGCCCCAAACCCTGCCCTTCCCAGCATCCTCATTCACGGGGAGGACTGTGACGTCTCCTTTCTACAAGAGCCTCATTTACCAAGGCCAAACAAGAGGTGGTCCTGAGTCGGGGACCCCAGCCACCCCTGCAGCCCAGCCCGGGCGTGGGAGTCCCTGCCTGCTCACACCACATGTGACACCAAGCAGGCGTGCAGTCTGGTGTCTGGGAGCCCAGCTTCTGACCCCTGAGCCTTTGGGTATTGCCAGCACGTGGCACTGGGACAGCCTTAAGTTTGTCCCAGATCTCAAGTAGTTTTGTCATCGTACAACCATCAATCACTTCATGCCTTGCAGCTCCACCAAACTGAGGAGTCTTTGTTCTTCAGAAGCCTTTGAGATGCATCTCCGGTCATTTGTGAAAATAACGATGAGGCCTCTTTCTGTGGAAATGTGGAGGGAACTCTGACCCTCTGATGAGCACCAGGCCGCAGCCCGTGATGTCTACCTGAGCGTGGGTGCTGCAGCATTTCTCAAGCATCTCGAGCTGAGGGCCCAGACCTGGAGCCTGTGTGCATTTCAGGGACAGAGTCTACATGGTGGCACTCAGAGTTTCTGGGTCCCATCTGCCCTTGCATTTTTTTTTTTTTTTTTTTTGGTGCTGGGGATCAAACTCAGGGCCTTGCACTTGCAAGGCAAGCACTCTAACCACTGAGCTAAATCCCCCACCCCTGCTCTTGGTGTTTCTTTGCCCATCATAAAGCCTGCTCTTCTGTTGCATGCAGGTACGACAGGCAGTGACTTCTGTAGTAGGGGGCTGGTTGCTGGCTCTGCGGGACCGATACTCATTCTTCCACAAGCTCATCCCTTTGTTGCTGAGCAGCTTCAATGATGAGATACCTGAAATCAGGTGAGTAGCTCTGCAGTGA
>PVJO010021421.1:0-30080 GCA_004026905.1 Hystrix cristata | reverse complement strand
GGAGGGGGGGGGGGGAAGAGGGGGGAGAACCAAGATACATCATGTATAGGTACAAAATTAATGTAATGAATGTGACCATTGTATGTAGAATGTACCAATACATGTTCTTGGTTTAAAATTAAAAAAAAAAAATAAAGTGGAAAAGGAGGAGGAGCTGAACCTTGTCTTGAAGGTTGAGGGCAGGTGGGTACTTTAGTAGCTCGAACTGGGGCCGGGAGCAGCCTCTCCAGGGAGGGAAACTTGTGAGGAAAGAGCGAAGCGAGAGCGGGCGCATCATTCTTGTTGCAACCGCACACGTGAGATGGCTTCGAGGTGAGCTTGGTGAGATTGGACATCAAGCTGGAGGACATCATGAAGGACGCACCTGGGGCGGGCCATAGCACGTGCTGAATACCTAGCCATGAACTTGGAGACTTTCAAATAATTTTTACCAAGGGAGGGACACAAGGAAAGCAGTTAATCTAATGCAGCTATCAAGCCAAATATAAAATATAAGCCAGATTGCAGATATGCTTAAAAAGCACAGCGTGGGGAGAAACCCAGAGGAGCAAGATTCTTTCTTCTGGTGCCCTAACCAAGGGAGGCAGAGGTTCCTGCTTTCATTCAGCAAGCATTTCTGACATGAATAAATGCCACATCATGAGTTTGTGGTCAAAGCAAGCTTAACAACAAGAGCAGATTATTTTTACGGAATTTCTCTCACAGCAGCCTGACTTTCTGGAAAAGCTGGTGCTGAAGTCAAGGGGCTGGGTCTTGCCCCCTCTTCCGCCCACACTGCCTCGGGCTCAGTCAACTCAGTGCCTGCTGGTCCTGTGCGCATGTCACACCAGCCCGCGTAACCGAGCTGGGCTATCGCAGACCCGCACATATTTAATTTGTAAACACTTAATAAAGCACTGTCAGTAGGTTGGCTTGTCTTCTCTGCCGGCCACATCAAAATCAATACATCTCCTGTGTATTCTGCCATGATTGTCTGGGCTGGGGAGTCTAATAGGATTAAGTGTTTGGGGTCCTATCTGACGCCACAGTCCACAGTTCTAGTTAGATGAGGTTAAAGACTGGCTTGCCATTGTGGAGGCACGATTGCTTAGGGGTCTGAAAAATCATTAAAGCTTGTCCTCTTAAACGTTGATTGTTCCCTGGTGATTTATTGACAAAACACAAAAAAGTGCTCTATACTGCACTCTAATTATATGTATGAGGCCATAAGATCTCATGGGAAATTAAATAAAATTTACAGCTTGATGGTTTTATGCTCCTGGGAGACATACCTTCTTAATAAGATCTTATAGCTGGGAATATTTATGAGGTTAAAGTCCGTAGGCTTGAGCAAAAGACCTAACCTTTTCATGGGAGGTGGAGATAGGGTGCGTTTTGATTTCTCTGAAGATAAATGATTGTAATGAAACTTTCCAGGGTTTAGGAAGAAGTGTTCGGTGAGTCACATCAAGCCTTCCTCCCTAAAACCCTTAGAGGACAAAGCTGTAAGGGCACAGGGACTTACTGCGACCATTTATCTCGGATAAGTCTCCGATTGTCCTACGTACCACCTCTGGGGCCCTTCGCCCTCCTGCAGTACTCTCTATGGCTTCTGCATCTGATTAGCCCCCATCACAGTGGGAAGGCGGGGGTTGGGGGGAGAGACTAGTTAAGGGCAATTATCTAAGAGGTCAAAGAACGGAAAGGAACTTGAGGAAGGAAAAAGGGAAAAAGACAGAGAATACAAATGAGAATCACACTGGTGTACTTGAACCCATAAAAAGCAGCTTCACATGTTCAAACAGCCTGAAGGGGGAGTTCCTAGACGTTTAGGACATTCACTATTGTACGGGATCACTCTCTCTTTGTGTCAAGGGGTGGCCGAGACCCAGGTCCTGATTCCGCAAGAATTATAATGTGCTTTTCTAGATAAGGAGTTAGGAGTAAGGGGAGGGGAAATGAAGATGACCTTTATCATCACTGTTCTTGACTCTGGACTGTATGTTTATCCCAAAGCCTACACAGATACTAAATGGATACTACATGGATACTAAATGATGTTTTATACTTGAAAATGTATAAACAACCAGAGTGAGCAATCTCTACTCCACCTGCATTCCTGCTTTTTTTATGTTATAGTTCTGAACTGGCAGGAGCTGGGTAGGTAAGTAGGTAGGTAGGCAGGTAAGCGTGGAATTATAGACTTATTTACGCAAGGAAGGATAATTATGTGAAAAATTGCCATTACAGGCATGTCATATGTTGATCTATTTTTCTGTGTTTTTTGGTGAGTACCTTTTATATGAAGTCTGCATAACTCCTTCATACTTGTGGGTGGGGAAGACACTGAGTGAAGGATTCCGAGCTAAACTCCGGAGGGACTCGGAATAGATGAGTCCGTCACCCTTCTGCAACGCTTACACTGGAGAGCTTTGCAGTGCCTTTCCCCTCTTTGAAAGCTTGTGACTCTGTCTTACTTTGTGCCCCAGGTTACCCAGAGGAGGCAGGGCACCCCACCTTTAGAGCCTCCCACCTACAGTCAAGAAAAGCAAGGGGCTATTTCATTAGATTTTCACAGCGATTTACCTATGAGCACGACACACACAAATTGAGAAGTCTCATCTTTCCTCATTGCCCCGTAGTCACGCTCCTGTACTTCCCTTTTCCAGAATAAACTGAAATAAAAGAAAATGTAAAAGATTGAATGCTCATGACTTCAATTTGTTAGAGTCCAGCTCTCATTTCTCCCCTTTAGTGTTGCTTTTTAAAGCCAAAGGAAGCCATGACTTTGTGGAGTGGAGGCAGACCACCCGCATTGCTAGCCTGGCCCACTCTCTGGCTTGTCATTGAGGTATCTCTGCCTGGTCACAGTTTCCTCATCTGTAAAATGAAGAGCTATGGCTAGGTGATTTTAAGGTCCCTTTCAGCTCTAAAACATTATTTTATGGTTCTAGGATTTATGTAGAAGAACGCCATTTCGCTCTGTCCCTTGCTTTAGCCCGTGGAATGAAAGTGAGATGTCTCATCAGTTCACATGGTGCCAACTCAAGCCCAGTGTCTCAGATAAAAGGAGAAAGGGAAAAAAACTTATTAAAGATGGCTACATACCCTTAATAAGCAGGAAGTGAGAAATCCTGATTTAATTTAAATATGATATTTCTGTCTTCATTAATTTAGAGCATGTATATGATAATATATCCTTTTTTATTTAGTGGTCTGCCCTGGAGGGAAAGAGAGGCTTGATTGCGAAGCACAGGGGCAAAGGCTTGGTATATTTTAATAAAGATGAATATCCCTAAAAATGCTCAAATTATATGGAAGTAAGATTTGTTGCAAGTTACAAATCAAAGCCTGAATTGTCACTTATCTCCTAATGATACTTCTACACAGATTATTAATTTCATTTTAGAAGCCCAATGAATGTTATATTTTATGACATTGATTAAACATCTTGCTGCCTTCTAACCATCCATCCTTTTCATTTTCAAAAATCCATATCGGAATTTAACAAAAACAGCTCATAAATTTGTATTTTACAGCTAGCAAAGTTGACTGGCTTTCCTCTCTCCTTGGGCGCAGACCCGTCCTGAACTCTGCACCTAGGCCACTTCCTCTCCCGGAGGTCCAGCTTTCCCAAACCCACCCCTGCTGTGATCAAAGAAGCCTCTCAGGTGATCCGTTTGAAGTGTGACCGCAGAAGCTTGTGGGGATCTGGGAGGTGGCGGGGTCAGCCCCACCTGGCAACCAGAGACTCAGCCTCCATTCTCTTGCTTGGACCAGCCAGTTCCCTTCCTCTTCTGTGTCCCCTCATTGCCCTCTCTCCGGCGAGTTCCCGCTGTCCTTGAGGAGCTGCATGAGGGGAGAGATGTGAAAGTCCTGCTTGTCCTTCAGAGGGAAGCAGTGTGGTAGTGGACCGATGAGCTAGTAAAGACTAGGATGACGTGAGAGGCTTGGGATCAGCCTCAGCCATTTTAGGAAAGGGTTAGACTCTTGGAAGCAGGGAGAAAAGACCTTTCAGAAGACTCATTATGTTATTATTTAGCCTATGTTTGTCAATAGAAGTACCTCCAGTTCACCCGTTCTCACACTCTTCTGGGCTCATCCCCTGTCTGGATTGGCTGTCCTTAGAAGGCCCCATTCATTTCTGTCACATGTCCCTCACAGTGGCACTTGGAGGTACCATTCATTTCTATCCAGAGAGGGCCTGCCACCTTGATTACCGTGCTGGAGTGCAGCTGCAGCCCTTTCGTCCTCTAGGAAAGACACATTCTGAGAAACCTGCACTCAGCCCTGCATGAAAAATTAAGGACCGGCCACCAAAGACTGTCATATGCTGGAAAAATAACTTTTTCAGGCTTTGAGGGGGGACGGTTGGGTAGGGGGAAATGAGGATAAACCACTTTGCAAGGATTGTTTCCATCACAACAAAAACGCCATTAAATCAGAAGTCTACCTCTGCCCGGTGAACCTTATCACAAGTGTGCAAGAGTGTGGGGACGATGTCAGTGCCCCTGGAGACTTAGAGAGCAACTCTGGAAGGAAAGGCGCCACCCCAGGATCCCCAAGAGGGCTCCTCCAATGCAGCAGGACACAGGGCCCAAGAGTGTGAGCTCGGCGGTCACCCTAGCAGCCTGCAGGTCTTGTCAGGCTCTCTGTGCCCTTGGCAAGGTTATCCAGCCTTGCTACTCTGCTTTTCTCATCGGTAAGAGCCATTCACGAGGGACTTTGCAATCGCTAAATGAACTAAAGATGTCAGTGCTAACACTGTGCCAGCCCAAAGTTAACTTTTTAGTAAGTGTTTGGTATTGCTGGCCTGTGGTGGATAGTAGTGTCTGGTGGTGGCGATTCTTTCAGTTCTGTGATTATTTGTTTGCTTTTACTGTTTTTGTGTTTTCTCCTTAAAAGTGCAAAGAATAGCATCTCAAACTGTGGTAGACAGTACCTGGTCTAGGCTCTGCGGGGCTCTCCACTGTGGGCATGGTGGCAATCTAGTTTTAAGTGACAGAATCTTAATAAATGAGGCTGGCTGATGGTGACTGTCCCTCTGCATTTGGGGCATGAGACATGGGTTCATACATGCTACTCAGTGACAACTCCTCCAGCATGTTGGGAAATGTTGCTGAGTGACATATTTTGTTCTCCTTTTTCTGACTCATTTCTCTCCCATCCCCCTTCTTTCCCCTCCCTCCACCACCTCCACCCCCAGCCAACCCTCCCTAGTATGCTCAGGCACTGGGGATGTTGCATGAAGGGAAAATATGGCATGTTTACAGAGAGAATTTTCAAGAAGTGTTAATTTAATATGCTAAAGTGTTCCCTTCAGCATTTTACCTTTCTTGTTGTTTTCACAAAACAGCCAAGACTAAATAATGAGCCCAGGGCTGTGCCCTTTGGTAGCGTGATAGCTCATTACCCACTAGCGGCCTCCATCTGCCCTCATAGCTGCATAGGGAGCCATTACGATTATGATGGAAATCTCAGAAGCCATTACCAAGATGCAACAGAGGGCCTACTGCAGACAGCCTAATGGACTAATTTGTAATTGGGAGAGGGAAATGAGTTAGCGAGCTGGGGCCGGTTTTGATGAGAGTGGAAGTGCGCATGCTAAATGTGATAAATGAATAGGAATGTGTGTTTGCGCAGTGGGCTCTACAAGGCTTTCCATCTCTCCTGGGGACCGGAGGCGTGCTGACAAGCCGTGAGGAGCGAGGAGGGAAGGCTCAGGGGAGGCAAGCAAGATTCAAGGAGAGTAGCTAAGGATAAATCGGTGAGAAAAACTAATGGCAGTAAAATCCAAGGAAATGACTGCATCTGCCATGAAAGTAGTAATTAGGAAGCATTTGGTGTGCATGTCTTTAACCGTTAAAATAGGGGATGAGTAGGAGCCCTGGCGCTTGTTGTAGGAAATGGAAAGCTGTGGTGCCGGTGGGCTGCGGGGAAGCCATCGCGGAGTGATCAGGAGGGATGGCGTCTTCAGACCTGATGTCTGGAGAGATTCTGCTTGCTCAAAACGGAGCTCGTTCCTGAAACGCAATGGGCACCCCTCTCCCTGGGGCTGCTGGTAACCCAGTCGGAGGAAGCCTCTGCCAGCCCCGAGGCAGCCATGGTGTTGGAAGGAGTGCCGCTTTGGTGCCAGATCTCCAGGGCCCCCTGGCCCACAGTCCGCTATCCTTGGAGCGCTGGAGTCACTGCGGAAGCCCCCACACCCAGCTCCCAGGCTGAGGAGTGCTGGGCACCAGTGTGCCTAGAGACACAGACAGATCTGATTGCTGAAAACGGGCTCTTCCTTCTGCCTGTCATTTGGCTCCTCCAGCACGCAGCAGCCTGGCCGCGAGTGCTCCGCATGTACCGGAGGAAGGACGGCCCTTCGTTCCCTCCCGCACAGATTCGGCTCAGGCCACATCCTGCTTGGGACTGTCCTCGTTTTTGGCCTCTTTTCCATGTAGCGCCTCAGTTCTGCCTCCTAACCCCCAAGCCCTGGCGTCCTTCTTCTTTGGTCAGTCCTGTCGTATGGCTTAAAGCTGTAGCCCAGTCCTTAATGTGGGCCCTGCCGCCTCAGCCTTTCTTGGGTTTGCTCTTCGGCCAGCCTGACTTCAGCTGTCAGGGATGTGTTAGCGCTCAGGGTTCCTCCTGCTCCCAAATGTTCTCATGTCCTTGCCTAAGAGGACCTTTCAGCCTTCCTAAATGGCTTAAGGGAAGACACATATTCCTCCCGGGGAGAAGAAAGCTCTGAAACCAATTAACTGAGCCCCGACCAGGGTTCTCAGAGCGCTTTCCCTGGGTGAGAGACCAAGCTGACTGACTCCTGCCCTCAGTCCCACCTCTGTCCCAGGGGCCCACTTTTCTCCTCACGTTCCCGAGTACTCGGGAGAAGTTCCCATATTTTTTCACCAACTGCCAGAAGATAACGTTTCTAATTAACTCCTTAATGGGATGATGACAGTCCTGTTCAGCAGAATTTTATTGACAACCTCTTTGATTGGTCACATGAGTGATTCCTATCTACTTTGAAAATGAATTTGAGGAAACCAACAAAAAACACTAAAACACTGAGGCACAAAGCAAATCGGTGTAGGAGTAAGCAGACAGTAAATGTTAGAGGCTGAGAAACACTATCGAAGTATTAGAAATCAAAGGAAATTATTGAAAAAACATAAATATAGCTCTGATTTTCATAGCAGTCACGGAAAAGGGACAATTGGATGCCTATCATCAATTGCCAGCAGAAGCACAGTATTTAATTGAGAGATACTTTTTCCCACTTGGTGTCTAATATGTATAGGCGTGTGTCACATAATGACATTTCCATCAACAGGGAACCACACACATAATGGTGGTCTCTTAAGATTATGATGGAGCTGAAAATTCCTATTGTGCAGTGATATCATAGCATTTCAGCACAGCACATTGCTGACGTATTTGTGGTGATGCTGGTATAAACAAATGTATGGAGCTAGTCATATAAGAGTACAGTACTTAGTACTTCCTCCTGATAAATCCATGATATATATTCACTATACTTTGCCTTCTGTCATTATAGTACGGTGTACTCCTAACTTGAACAAAGTTCACTATAAAACAATATACCATGTTATGTCTGTTTATAACATCTCTTGACTGCATCAAGAGGCTACAAGGAGTGGTTGAATTATAGCATCTGGAATTATTTATGTGCACTGTATGATAGTTACATATCCCAATCAACTGCGATACACTTCTCAGAACATGTCCCCATTTATAGAGTGACATATAGCTGCATGTTACTGGTGATACTGTTCATACCTTTAAACCAAGAGCCCCATCATTCATTTCCAGCAGTGTGACATGAAAGATCAAGATTTTCCTTATTGAGCTGCCATGTAGATGTCCTTTAGTAAAAGTCCCAGAACGTGCAAGCTCAGGACCAAGCCCCAGAGACAACAAAAATCTTGCTGTGCCCAACTCCCTGTTGTAATGAGGCAAATCTGTGCTTGGGTAGCTCTGCTCCAGTTACATAAATGATAAGGAAAGATTTGAAAATACACAGGAAGAAGTCATCAACCCGTTGGACAAATATTTACTGAGCATACATGGTGGCGCAGTCACAGAGCTCATCGCTGGTAACGCAGCATCGCATGAGGAACACGGCCCTGTCCTCACCCAGTGCACAGTCTGATTTGGATCCAAGGGAAGGGGAGGATTCTGAGAGGAAGTGAGTTGAACTGTCAAGCTCAAAGTTTGTTAGAAATCAATAATAATGAGATATATAAGAAACCTCCAAATATTTAGAAACTAAACAATGTGTTTCTAGACAATCAATAGGTCAAGGGAGAAAACACAAAAGAAATCAGAAAAAAATTAAATCAAATAATAAAGAAAGTAAAACATACCAGAATCTATGGGCGACAGGTAAAATAGTGCTCAAAGAGGAATTAGCAGAGGAATGATTTTATTAGAGCGGAAGAATGGTCTAAAATCACTCACAAGAAGCAACAAGATATATCATGTACAGGTACAAATTCCCGATGATAAATGTTATCAATATGTACATCTAAAATGTACCATTAAAATAAAATTTAAAAAATAAAATAAAATAAAATCACTCACAATTCCACCTTGAGTAGCTAGGAAAAGAAGAGCACAAGTAAACTCAGAATAAAGGAAAGAATGAAGAAAATAACAGGAGTAATTGGAATAGAAAATAAACAGTAGAGAAAATTAACAAAGCCAAAGTTGATTCCCTGAAAAAAGTAACAAAATTGAGAAATTCCTGGCAAGAATGAGTAACGAAAAAAAGAACATACATGTCAATATATCAAGAATGTAAAAGATGCTATCAGCAAAGATCTTACAGATATTAAAAGGGTAACTAGGGTAGAAGGACCAAAGGGGAGAACATCGATGTTGGATAACTGGAGTTTCTGGTTATTTGTGGGTTTTGAGAAGAGGCAGTAGCAGACGTGAGGCTGAAAGATTCCCTAGAACCAGGTACAGACCGGAATTGTTGGTTTCTGCAGTGAGCACGAAGCTGTGCACACAGCCCAGTTAACACTGCTCCTGCGGCCAGCATAGCAGCCACGAAGGGTTCTGATGCATGTGTCGGGTCGGTGGATGCCAAGGCTGAGGACAGGTCGCCATATGGATCGTGACACTTTGCTTTCAGGGCACCTGGACTCCCCGAAATAGTGTGAGCTGTAGGCCAGCAAATAACTCTGACAGGACTGTATCCAGAGCTGCAGCCTGGAGGAGACTGTATTTCTCCCTCCCAGCCTTCTGTGTTCTTGTCGGTCAGGTTTATGGATTTCAAAACAGATCAGATGCCATCCGGAGACCGTGCACTTGTCCTTGCTGTGGTTTATATGCTTCTGAAAGTGGAGCAGTCTCTTTTGAGATGGAGCCTGAACCAGAGGATGCTTGTCAGAGTCTTGGCTGCTGTTCTTCAGCGTCCCAGTCAGCATCGACCAGTCATGGCCTCCTGCAGACCCGGTGACACCTAAGAGCATAGGGCTTAGTGTGGACAGGGTCAAATGCCCTGGTCACAGAACTGCTATCTTTTGGCCACTAGGCTGTAGGCAGGCTCTAAAGCTCAAGAACTGGTCAGAGCTGAACTCGCCCCACTGCTCAGTCTTCGACCTGGCAGGAATCCCTGGCTTTGTGGACCTGGCCCTTCCTGCTCTGGCTCACCTCGCCCAGGTTCATCTGACAGGCAGTAGAGCATACTGACAAAGGGTGTGGACTCTGAGCCAGAGTCAGTACCTGAGCAAGCCGCCTGCACTCTGTGTTCCTTCACATGACTGCCTGTGAGTGAGGGATATGCAGGTGGCATCTCAGAGCTGTGGGAGAAGCTAAGTGACTTAGTATAGTTGTGAAGTACTCAACAGAGGCGGTTTACTTGGCAGCTAGTAAGTGTGGATGTATTTCCAAATCTCGGGCCTACTTGTGGGGCCCCTTGGTCTTCTCAGCTCTTGTATTCCTCAGCCTAATTACCCTGGCATCTCTCTTCTTTTTCTTTTTCTTGTTGTTGTTTTTAAATATGTCTGTTTTATTTTGAGACAAGGACTTGCTAAGTTGCCCAGGCCAGGCTCTGACTTGCAATCTTTTTGCTTCAGCCCCTCAGAGTACTGAATTGCAAGTGTGCACAGCCACGCCTTGGCTTCCCTCTTCTGATGGACGCGCCTTCAGCCTGTCCTTCCCAAAGGAGACCTGCCTGCCTCACCTCCTGTGGGCACCTGGTGCCAGAGCAGTGGTGTTGGCACAGGAGGCCTTGCCCATTGGTGCTGGTACACTAACCTTAAATCAAGACCTTGGAGGCTCTTATGGGACCTGCCAAACTTCCAAGGTTGATTACTTAAAGAACCAGAAGGTTTTAACTTCCCTCAGACAGCCCCAGAGCTAAGCAGCCACCATGCCCATCGTACTGGTTGTTTGTTTTAGGACACTGATGCTGACTGATGTGTGAGGCTGGGGAAGAGCAGTGGGAAACAGAAGGCTTCACAGGCAGAATTTAATTTAGTCAGGGAATGGTAGCATCAAGCATTTGTGTTTTACTTCACCTTTTCCAGAACATCCTCGTATACATTATTTTACTCTGTCTTTACCTGCGAGTTAGGTATAACCAGAGTGGACATTTTGTCTGGAATTAAAAGAGGTAGAACCCAAGCAGGCAGAAGGACTTGCTTAAGGTCACAGAGCCACTGAGACACAAAGCAGGGGTTTCTGGGCTTAGACTTTGGGGCTCACGAGCCCAGAAGTGCTGACTCCCGGGGCTCCCTGCAGGCAGTCACTGTAAGAAGAGGCGGTGTGAGCTACTGTCTGAACAAGCTGTGTGACCCCTCTTGGCAAGAGCAAAGGCCTTGGCTTGCTGCAAGGCCAGCGAAGCACACTCTGGGACCTCCCTTACACTGAGCTTTGAAACTCTGCCAGGGAGGAAGCATGTCCTGGAAGTTTAGCCCTCTGTTTGATGTTTCTGAGAGAGTGTTGTTCTCTCATGCTGGATTTAATGAATAAATTATAACTTGTGCATTTGATCCACCTTACACATGCTTATTTGCCCCACTCCCATGTTTCCCCTCCTTCACTTCTATATACTGTTTTTATTTTCATGTTTTCTCTTTAAGGAGTTGCCACTGATTATGACTTTTGGGGGGAAAAAAAACCCACTCATACTGATTGCTGATCAAGATGCACACAGCCTTGCTCTCTGTCTAAGAGTATGAAAATGCTCAGGCCCCGAAACTCAGGGAAGCATTCATGGGAAAAGGAATGTTTACTCTTCCAAGGAGAAGATACTCTTTGAGAAACTCATGAGAGGAAAGAGCAAATATTATATGACCCCCCCACCGGTGGCATGAAGTTCTTCAGGGAATGCATGATGGCTTATCTGTCTGTCCATAGCTCTTTGGGCGGGTTAGGGGGAGTGCTGGGTATCAAACTCAGGGCCTTAATACTTAGGCAAGTGCTCTACCACTTGAGCTAAATCCCCAGCCCCTGTCTGCAGCTCTTAAATAGCTTCCCGTATACAGTAGTATTTAGGCATGTGTGTGAAATACATGTATCAATGAGTAGCTGGATGGCTCATGGACTGGAAGACTAAATGAATGAATGGGAGGATGGAGGCTAAAGCATCAAAGTCAAATTTCACTTGGATCTTTGTATCAGGAAGCCTTCTCAATTAGCTCCTCCTCTGGAATCTACCACAATGTTTTATTTCAGATTTATTCTGGCCAATTCTCAGAATTTCTTTAAGCTATTAGAGCAAAAGGATTACTTGTTTAATTTGTTGAGGAAATTGCTTACATTCTCTTCCAAAGAGATAGGGAAAATACTTTGATATAAATGCAGTTGAGGGATGAGAGCAAACTTTAGGAAGAATTTAAACAAAGCATAAAAATTAGCCTGAATGTAACTTCTGATAGACAGTTTTTAGTTTTCTACTGTCTCCTGCTTCATTCAATAACTTCCTTGTAAGATCTGCTAATTCCTTTCAAAATAAACTAATTTATTTTACATTTTATTATACTAAGCACTGTTATCACTAGGTTGTTTTAAAGAGACAAGGAACAGTACTTGGAACTGAGACACAATTCCAAGCAATTAGCTAAAATCCACTAGCCAGAAAAAAATGTAAAATGATAGGGCAAGAGGAGAAGCAGTCTGCCAAAAGTCAACTAGGAAAATAGTAAGGATTTATGTGCAGCAAATCCTGAGATTAAAATTTAAAATAAATAAGTGAGAAAGGATGATATGATTTGAAATCAGCTTCCTCTTTCATCTCGGCATTCAAGACTCAGAATAAAATGGCCCATTCTGTTGCAGAGCTGATTTTCATGACCAACACCTTTGTCCTCACCAGGAATATTTTAGTTGAGAAGAGAAGTCATTGCTAAGAATCTTTGTTTTCTTGTACCGGTAAAGAGTCTCAAGAAAACGAATGTCAAATTGGAAATCTCTAATCTTTTCCTTGAGATTCTACGTTTGGGTGTTTTATTGTTTTTCAAAATCGTATTTATTTTGCAAATAATCAGACACTGTCAGAGTTCAGCCTTTTTATCATTCTTGAAAATCATAGTGGACTTCAGCTTGACTCAGCTGAAACACAGAGCTTCATAAAGAGCTCGTTTGGGATCCATGGCAAGGAAAATACCAGAATGTAGTTGCTTTAGAAACCGGAGCCATAATCAGAATGAGAAGGGGAGTTAACACGCCGAGTTTTGATTGTCCTGCTTCCCTCATTTTAATTTTCTTTTAACCAGCGCCCCACATCCCCGCTGCCCCTTTCCATCCTTGGTCCATCTGTTCCCACAGGTTGCCAATTTGCCTTGCTCCATAACCTCCAACTCAAGTCCATTTAAGAGAACTCACTGGAGGCTGCTAGAGGCTCCAAAGTGATTTATTGCTTAGTGGGAACTTCACTAAACTTCCCAAGTTGATTTTTTTTACTTTTGAAAATCAAACAAAGTTCAAAAAGTAAACATCACAGGTTGACATCCCAGCCCAAAGCAGAGGAAAAATGTCTCATAAATTTTTTGGCACATTACAGAATTTATGAGCATTTTCGGTGTTTTGATTCCACCCCCCATCACTGTTTCTCCTTGTCCCCCAGAGTTAGGGGTAGAGAGATTATGTTGGCTGGTTTCCATGGTGACACCAAAGAAAAGTAATTTTTTAAAGTAGGTTTCTACTGTGTTATTTCACATGCATGAAACATCAACATCTATGCTGTGTGGCTATTACTCCTGAATGTAAAGACATATAAATGGTTGGAGTATTTTATATAAATAGACAAGTGGGGGTGATATTTTCCTTGGTCTAGTGCCGGCCCTAGTAACAAAAGTCTCTCAGTTACCCAGGGCACCTGGGAGAGAGCAGGGGAACAGTTCTGCTTAGTGTTAAGCAGCCCTCTCTCCTATGAATAGCCATTAAAAAAAAAAAAAAACCAGCTCAAATTTAATGTCCATCCCCCTCCAACCTAAACTGGGGGCCAGATGAAAAGTTCCCTTTGGGCCTCAGTGTTCAAACAACCCAAGTTAGAAAACCTCAGTCTCTGTTTTCAGTCTAGCTTACTTGGTCAGTCACTACAAGTAACCCTTATCTATCCAAAATGTCACCTACAATCTTCCTGCCTCAGGAAGGAGTTGCTTCTAGCCTCCCACAAAGGTGAGGTTGTGGGAAGCGTTTATTTTGGCACCAGAGCTTCCATGAACCAACCTCACCACTGTTCTTCCTGTCACCCCAGCACACACATATGCTACACACACACACACGCAGCGCACATGCCATGCATGCACACGTTCACTCGCTGTCATGAAGCTTTGGCGAGATGCCTTCACGTATCTTTGACGGCAAGACAAAGTTTTGAAGTGGAAGAGAATAGGATGAATTGTTACATTGTTTTCTTTACAGCCAACCGTGGTTAGATGCTCTCATCCTATTATGAAACTGAGAATCTTGGTGTTTGGAAAGGTAACATGGAAAGCACGCCTTATCTTCAGAGAATAATACCGTCTTGCCTGTGAAGACTGCACTCAGCTTTTCCAAGTTCTTTGCTCAGTATTATTTTACATGAACTTTCTAACAATCCTGGAATATAGTTTTTACCGGTACTCTCCTGATTTTACAGCTGCAGAGCCAGAGATTTGGGTTGCTGGGCTCGTTAGGGATAGAGCGGAGCAAAGAATTCAGGATCTTCTGTTTCACCCACAGTCTTGTGTTATTAAACCTGTACTTGGCATCAGCCACAGCACCCACTCTGTCAGAGAGGAGGTGAGAAAGCACAAGGTCTGGGGCTTACTGGGACCAGCAGCAGAAGTCCATGCTTTCATTCGCGAGTGTTTTCTGAGTGTGTGCCGTGGCCCAGCGAGAGTCACCTCATTCCAGTGGATGGGGAGGGGTGGTAAATAAATGAGTAAAACAGATAATGAATGTGTCAGGTCCTGATAAATGTGAAGGAGGAAAATAATCCAAAAAACTGAGATAAAGAGTGTTGGAGTGAAAAGCGGTGGACAAAAAAGCCTTATTGAGGGGTAACATTTGAACAAAGACTTGAAGGCAAGAGAAGAAACATTGGGGATTTCTGGGGGACAAGATCCAGAAGTGTGGAAAGCTCCAGGCATTGCTTTCCTGAAATCCAGAAATGCTGTGTACTCACTGCTCTGTGTGTGTGGGTGTGTGTGTGTGTGTGTGTGTGTGTGTGTGTGTGTATGAAAACTTTTCTCAAGTCCTGGGATTGCTACATGGCTTTAATTTTTGCTTTAATGGCTTCCTGCATGGGGAGCTCTTTAATAGATGCATTCTGGAAGTTGTAATCATCAGTCCTGGGTTGGTATCACATTACCTATGTGGAAAAAGCAGAATGACTTTGGCACCGGTCAGGTCTTGTGGTGGTGACTATATTTTCCTGGTTTTTAATGCAGATCATTGAAAACATGTCAGGGCCCTGGTCTCAAGTGTTTCTCTTACATAAGGGAGAATCGTGTTCTTATACACAGGGATTGCAGGAAGGGACTCAGGGCGGGGGTGGGCAGAAGTGTTCTTAGATTTTAAATGCTAGTCAGCTGCAACCACTAGTTATCTGGAGCCTGTTCAAACTCATTTGGAAAACAGTTGAATTTTTAAAGTGCCTTTTGATTCTCTCTTTCATTTATTTTAACTGATCTGCTGGGATTAGGAGCTTGGTGGGGGAACACCAGAATGCTTGCCAAAATGTGTGAATAATTAGAGCTCCGATGATGTGTGCCAGATAGAAGGGGAGTATTCACACTTCTGATTCGATTCAGCTAAATGCAGTTGTAAATCACTGCTGCCACAGCAACGGTGCCCTGGCAGGAGCTGCCTGCGGGGAAGCTCAGGGCAGGAAGAGACAGGGCTGCCCCAGTGCGTGGGCTGGGGGCCACACCTTTGTCAAGGGGAAGGCCAGCAGGATGCTGCATTTGCCAGCAGCCAGAGTGACAGTCACTGTGGTGTCTTCTTTCAGTTCAGTTCTGCTGTCTTTGTCTTGCCAGGCCCCAAGCTGGCTGCCACCTTGACTAATGTGACTGAGGTGAGACCCTGCTCCCTGGTTGTGTCCAGTCTCACAGGAAGTGAGAGGGTGATGAGTGGCGGTAGGACAGACGCCGCTGTGCCACAGAACCCTGGAGGAGCAGTCTGCTGTGAAGGGGAAGGAGAAGGGGGAGAGCTGGAAAGGCAGTCATTTCCTTCAGAGGAAAAAGGAGACATCTCAGGGAGTCTATCGAGATGAATCAGGAGCTTCAGACACAGGGAACGTGCAAGGCACAGAGGTGGAGAGCCCGTGGTCTACAAGTGCAGTACTCTTTTGTGGCTGGAGGATGGGGAAGAAGACAGGAGAAGAGGCTGGGGAGAGACTTGCAAATGCTTGGGTCAGATCGGGAAGGGGCTGAGTGCTCATGGGGGAAACTCCTTTTTAAGGTACATTCTACTCCCGAGATACTGTTCACCCCTAGCAGAGTCCTCTCCCAACTCAGCCGGAGAGCCCTGTCTCAGCGTCAGTCATTGGTGGGGATGTGCTAGTCGTCTCCAGAGAGACACCCCAAATCTGCAGTGCTCCAAAATCCGAAGCATTTTGGGTACCAACATGATGCCATTAAGTGGAAAATTCTATGTATTACCTTATGTAATGAATCCCAGTCAAAAGCCAGCACACTGAAAGTATTTTATAAAATTACCTTTATGCCAGGCAGAATGACATACACCTATAATCCTTGGGAGGTGGAGGCAAGAGGATTGCAGGTTTAAGGCCAGCCTGGACAATTTAGACCCTATTTCAAAATGAAATCTTAAAAAAAGCTGAGGATGTAGCTCAGTGGTAGAATACTTGCCAAACATACATGAGGTCCTGAAAAAACAATCTCTTGCACTGAAAAAGCAAAACAAAACAAGACACCCCCTTGAGGTAATATGTATGGGTTGTGTATGAAGCATAAATGGACTTCATGTTTAGACTTGGGTGCCATCCCCAAGATATCTCATTACGAACATGCAAATATTCCACAATCCGAAACACTTCTGATCCCAGGCAATTTCAGATGAGGGATGCTCAGCCTGTATTAGAACAGGAGAAATAAATGTTGAGAACCATTCTTCTTACCAGTGGAGAGTCTTAGAAGATTAATAAGGTAAGAAATGAAATGTAAGATGGTGAATTTAAATGCAATAGTGGTCACTAGAGACTGGGAATGGCAGGGGGAGGGGAGATGGAAAGACGTTCATTAAGGGCCACCAAAACACAATTAGGGTGGGGAAATTAAACCGATCTATGATATACTTAAAAATGACTAGGAAAGAAGAGCACAAAATTTCCAACACATAAAAATGATTAATGGCAGAAACGATGGAAATGCTGGTTACCTGATTTAATCACTACACATTATATATGTGTATTGAATTACCATAATGTTCTCCATAAAGATGTACAAATACTGACTCAGTTTAAAAAGAAAGAAAGAAACCGGCAGGAGCCTTGTTGTAGAAGAGTCTGTTTGGAGTGGGATCAGCTGCAGACCTCCTGAATGTAGGTTTGAGGTTATGGTGAAGGTTTGAACAGAGAGCGGCAGAGGGGATCCACTCCGAGGGAGATTGCAGAGTGCAGTCTGGTCAGACTTGTTAAGAGGACTCCAGCGGTTGCTGGCTTCCCCAGTGAGCTGAGTGGGTCCTTTCTGAGGCACTGGCCATGATCCTAACAGTAGTAACCTTTCTTGTGTGGCATGCCCTCACCAGAGATGCAGTGGGGTGTATATTCTGTACTACCAAAGTCTGGAATCCTGGCAGTTTCCTAATGGCAACCACACTTCCTCCCTGTCCAGGACCACCCTTTTACTCCCTCCTCCCTAAAGTGGATAAAGGTAGCGGTGGTCTTTTAAAAGACCCACTTCTCAGCCCTCATGAAGGATCACACAGCCTTCTCTGGCTCCTCTCCCCATCCTGTTCTTTGAAGAGCAGCCCACTTTCTCTGTCCAAATCTGTAGTCAGAACCCAGAGAGAGGGAAATGGTACCTGGAAGAACACCTTCAGAACACCTTTGCACGGTGATGCCCACATTTAGGGAGCTCATAACCAGGCTGCGGAGCTACGTGCGCAGGCGGCAACAACACAAGTAGAAATCACATGTAGGCACCCTCACCTTCAGGCCTGGCTCCTACTCTGCGCAGTTTCCCTGTTGTTAGGCAGGGCTGGTGCAGTAAGCCTGTTTGCTTTTGCCTCCCGCGCCACCATCCAGGTGACAGGAGACATGCAGAAATGTCAGTGTGCAAACCTCCCCATCAATCGCACCTCCCTCCCCCACTCAATAAAACTGAAAAACTACATAGAGTGCTTACAGTCAGACAGTAGCGTCAGGCATGCTGCACTACCCTGTGGTGCCCTGTTCCTTTTTGCAGCCTCCAGCTGTTCTTTTTCCCCCAGAGGTAAACTCCATTCTGATTCCCGATTCTACCTCAGAAATTCATTAATGTCCTGGACCCAGGTACCAGTGGGGTCCTGTTGTCAACCACATCTCCGTGGCTCAGGAGAGCACCCTCCCACCTGCCACCCCGGCCAGTCTTCTGGGTTGACAGCGTTCCCCGCGGTCCATCCACGTCCACTGGAACTTGACCGTTAATCGGGCTGTTTGTAAATGAAGCGCCTCTCCTCAGATACTCATAAGAAAATGAAAAGAGCACCCATGACTTCTCCCCCTTCACGTGTGGACAGCAGTGTGGCAGGTCTGACAAACCCGCCTCTAAGGCCTCTAGCTGCAGTACTTCCCACTCATCGGGTGCCTCTGATGGGCTGTAGGCTCACCTTCCCCTCCCAACCGACACCATGTTTATCACACAGCACCGCGCTAGCAGGGATCTTTCTGTGTGGTGTCTCAGCAGCAAGTGGAAGATACTAGACTTTGGTTGCCACTTACCTCCATCTGTGTCATGTTAAAACAGGAGACGGGCCACACCTGTCTGAAATAAAGCGAGTACTAACCTCATTGTTGGTGTGTAGGGTCCTGGAGGAAGCGAACCCTGGCAGAATCAAGGATCTTCTTCTATCGTATGATTTTTGCCCACCACTTCCAGTGGTGCTTACAGAAACGAGGGCCTCAAGAATGTTCGTGTCCCCTGCAGAAAAGTTGTGATCACTCGTGGCTCTCAGAGAGCTTTGTTCTGACTCATGGTGGGTTGAAGTAGGAAGGACCCAGTGCCACACACATTGGGGAGCTTTAACTGCTACGTAATGGTGAGCTCTAGGAAGTTCCCCTTTCAGCAGAGCACCGGTAGCAAACACGGCAGGTATGTTCTGAAGTGGATGTGTCTCCTGAAGGTGTCAAGACACAGCCAAGGAAGATGTGAGCTTCCCTCAAGGTATCATTGTATACACGCATTGCTGGTCAGCAGAGGAGTTACTGGCATTTAGGGTAGGCTGTCGCCACGTATCACATACTGCAAAACACTTAGCAGTGCTGCTGTGTCCATCAAATACCAGGAGCCCTCACTGTCCCCCTTGACACTGAATCGCATCCACAAACATTTACAGCTGTTCCCAAGGGGAGGAGAGGAAAGGAGCGCTGTCCCCCACAGAGGGCCCCGGGGGAAGAGGGGCAGCAAGCGGCTCTGAGCTCTGTAGGCCGGGTGCAGCCTGCCCTTACTTCACCCACACTCCTGGCTAAACCGCCCCACACACTTTGAGAAAAGAAGACTGGAGGCTCCCATTGATGATCCGTCCATTGTCACACATAAACCCCACTATGACGGCCATTTAATGGATCTGTTTTTGTCCCACTAAGTCATAACAATATATTTAGACTTCTGCTTTCTAATTCCAGAATTAGATCTACAAATTCGGTAAACTGTGATGTATGTCTGCCTGTTGGTAATAATCCGTATGTGAGAAAAGACAGTTTGAAAATTGGCTCAAATTTAGAGAAATTTTACTACTGCTGAAAAATTATTTTTTTAAGAACATGCCTCTTCCTCTTCCACTTCCTCTTCCCCTTCCCCCTTCCTTCTCCTCCTCTTCCTCCTCCTCCTCCTTTAGTACTAGGAATTTCTGAACCCAGGGCCATTGAACTAATCTATATTCCCAGCCCTTTTTAAATGTTTTCTATTTTGAAACAGGTCTCGCTAAATTGTCTAGATGGGGTCTGAGCTTGCCGTCCTCTTGCCTCTGCCTCCCAGAGAGCTGGGACTCAATACCAACCGTCTCTCCTCCACTAAAGACTTGAGATTGCTTGTTAGTTGAACAGCAAGCAATGAATTATAATTAAAACCAAATCTATTTAGGATTTTTAAATCTGAGATTGTCATAATTCTAGTAAGTTGTGGATTTTAAGCTCAGTTATAAAAATCTTTATAATACTTTTCCCTGTACCTAGACCTTTCATGTCCCCCTCTTAGCATGTTACTGCACAGGTACTTAGATTTGTTGTAAATTAATTATTAACGGTTTATAGACTGTTTTCATTTTTTCTGCTTGCCTTCCCTCCCCCAGCTCTTAATAGCCACATACACAGTCTTTATGTGGAGCCAGGCTTAGAGGGATTTTATGAAAGGGCCATTGAGTGGGGTAAGCGGGGCCACACTGAGCCCACGTCACACCTTCGCCACACAATCCGAGGCCTGTGTTGAAGCCGTCCTGGAAAGTCTCTCTTCTCACAAGGCGCTGTCCTGCATTGTCAGGGAAAGATAGTAGGTGCAGGCGTCAAACATGACTAATGAGGCATAAGGAGCTGACAGGAAAGTCCTGGAGATGGTAGGTGCCGAAGACTTGTGATGAAGTGTGAACCGCAGTCTAGATGTGTGACCCACACAGACGAAGGGACGACAGGCGGGCAGGAGCGGTGTCTCCCATGTGTGGGAAGAACGGGCAGTTTCGATTACTTGACTGATACCCTCTCACTTGATACAGCTAACCCACTCTGGAATCACGAGGTTCCTGCAACATGTTCTAAGCTTGGCGTTAACATTTCCAAAATCTACTACGATAAGCCAGAATCGTCTTCTTCTGTTTTTAGATTTACATGTGGTATATTGTGAAACTGTCAGGAAGGATGAGGCATATTTTGCTCCTTAGCTTTGTCATCAAAACATTGCACTTGCCAGGCATAGTGGTGCTTGCATGTCTATTATCTCAGCTACTCAGGAGGCTGAGGCAGGAGGATCTCAAGTTCTAGCCCAATTTAGCAAGACCCTATCTCAAGATGAAATTTATAAACAGGGCCTAGGAGGGTGGGTCGGTGGTAGAGCATTCACCTAGCATGCGAGAGGCTTAGGGTTCAGTCTCCAGTACTCAAAAATAAAAATCACAGCAATAGGACAGTATTCTGTCGTGGGCCCCACAGGGGCTCTGATGGGAACATCCTGGCCTCATGAAGACTGTATGCTAAATGAAAGAGGAAAAAAAAGTATTATTAGCTGGAGCTGTGTAAGAGGGTCCCCTGAATTGACCTACTCACTGCAGCACTGGTGAGTTTAAGAGCTAGCGGACCCTGCTGAGGCTCCAGGTCCTTCGCTCTTGCTTCACCGGATGGGGAGTCTGTGCAGTGGCTCCTGCCTGCCAGGCCCTGGGCCTTCACCCAGTCTGCTCACTGAATGCCGTAAAGGAGTTTTTATTTGTTCATTAGCCTCGGGGGAGATTTCCTCTGAGGTGGATTTGAAGGACTTCCTTCTTGGATGAGAAGTGGAAGACTAGGTGAGAAGGAAGAGCAGAAACAAAGTGAAACCAGATGGGGCCGGCTTCCTCTCAGCGTCCTCTTACCCAGTTCTCCCAGAGTGGAGATAAAGATCAGGTTAACCTGAGGAATGTTGGTCTTCCTAAAAGCAGCTCCGAATGATAGACCCAGGACTGGCTTCCAAACAGCTGTTATTCAGATTAGAGGCAAGGACTTGATATATTGCTCCCATTAGAAAGTGTCCTAATGGAAAGGGCCTGCACTTTCTCCCAGTCCCATCTGAATTAAACAATTGGAGTATTTTAAATCAAGGGTCATAAGTGTCAACAAGATGGAGAGCTTTGCCTCTTGATTAAAAGAGGCCTATAAGTTACTTAGGAAGTTCCTGGCGGCAGGGATTGCACGTGGATCCTCTGAACCGTTGTTGTGTCGAGGGAGGATCCAGGACAGACAGGCAGGCTCAGACAGCTCGCCAGGAGAATTCTGCCATCAGCGCCAAGATCTTGCGGACTGGGGGAGCCTGGTGCCTCTCGAGTTTCTCTGCCAGTTTGTCCCCATGACAGGCTGGGAGGGAGACCGACGTGGCTCTTCCATTTCCTACCATATTTGTTTCGGCCTCAAGCATGTCTTTGTTCCCTACCAGGTGCGTCACCCACCCCTTCTATCAGCGTCAGGGCAGGGGTCACACTCCTGGGCCGGCAGTGGCCTTTCCCTTGTCGCCCCCTCCTTCCACACTGCCTCACAGCCAGGTGAGACGCTCTGGAGGATGATCTCAGGCCGGGAGCAGTGGGACAGGGACAGCCCCGAGCCCCAGGTGCAGTCTCGCATGCAGCAGGATCCCCTTGAGCACCCTTTTCACCTGCTGGACGGAAGGTAAACGTGCAGGAGCCCGTCAGCATCACAAGGGAAGGCTGACTACTCTCCAAAGGTGAGAAGAGGAAAGAAGGGCGGCGAGGGGGTGGCAGGAGGGGGAGAAGAGAGCCTAGCAGCAGTAGCGAGGGCGATGGCGTCTGGAGCGAGAGGCGACAGATGTCTCTAGGTAGATGCCCTTATGGTGCCACTTCTGGAGAGAGAGGAAAATCCCAGTAATATTAACAGGGCTACAACAAATGAAAATTGGAAAATAAGCAGATGGAACATGCCTCATAGTTTAGTTTTTATCATCAATAATTCTGAATCTGCAAGTGAATATGGCTAACTGTAGTTCAAACCATCTGCCTGTTACTGCCTTTCACTGGAAGAGACTTTGTTGAATACTGCTCTCCACCAAGACTGGGGAGAGATGGAGGAAAAAATCATCGTTCTCAGCTGTCTTGTCAAAACAAGCATCCGACCTGCGCCTGGTGAAAGGTCAGGTGCAGATGGACACCATCCATCTCAGGAGACGGTAGACATTGACCACACAGCATTCTCTGTGAGCTTGGTAGGACCCCTCTGGCTGCCCTTCTGATTCCAAGTGAAAGCCCCCCAAAGCTATGCACCATTGTTGCTTCTCACAAGCTGGGATCCGGCCTCTGCTTTCTTATCTGTGGAGGAAGAATTACCTCGCTAAACGCTTTATGTGTCCCAACCCATGCCGAGTCGTGTCTGTCCGGTATCTGAGGGGCCCATCAGTCATCCAGAACTGTGCTGTGAGATGCAAAATGTGTGAGAGTTATCCCCACACAGGGAGCTTAGGATCTGCTGAGGCTAGAACTGCTAAGACCAGGCACTGCTGATTCCGAGTGAGCAGCAGCCCAAATCAGAGCTTGTCCTCATCACTTGTGTCTTAGCCACTTTCCTCGTCACTAGGACAAAACACTGGACACCTGCAGCTTAAAGGAGGAGAGGTTTATTTTGGTTCATGTGACAGTTCCTGGTTTAGCTGGCTCCAAGGCAGAAATGGCACTATGGAAGGGTCTGGTGGAAGAATGCTGTTCATGGCAGCCAGGAAATAGCGAGGGGAGCAAGGGGCCGGGGAGGGAGACTCCCAGTCACACCCAGCGACCCACCTCCAAACGGACCCCACCTCCTAACAACAAGTCAGCCACGAAGTCAGCAGTGGACGAATCCAGGAGTGAGTACAACGCCCCGTGATCCGATTGCTTTCCACACATGAGAATTTGTGGGGACAGCCCAGGTCCAAACCACAATAGCCCACTTTTTTACAAATGAACTTTTTATTCAGAAGGCAATATTTTAACAATATTAAGGAAATAAATTCTAATGCTAAATCAACCGTGACTTAGTTGCAGCCTGCTGTACCTTGCATGCTCCCACTTCCCAGACTAACCCGAGAAAGAGTCCAGATTTTATCGCTTGGTAAACCGCTTCGCCAGGAGTGCTGTGTCTGAGGTGCAGATGAGTGTGCAACCAATTCTTTTTTGTCTTTTTAATATGACAGCAGCTGGATTTTTATTAACCTTTCCTGAGCATTAAAAAATAGTAACTAAACATAAAAACCAACCAAAAAATCTAAATCTACAGGAGGAATGTCTGTGAAGAGAGAGAAGAGAGAGAGAGAGTGTGTGTGTGTGTGTGTGTGTGTGTGTGTGTGTGTATACAGTGTACCTCATACGTGCATACGTGTACCCAAATATCAAAGGTATTCCAAAGACTTTTAATTTTTTAGGTGTTGACTACTGTTTGTTCATACCCCGGTGGTGTTAACAAGCAGGAGATTGTTAGTGACAATCACACTTTCTGCCGCACTTACAGCAGAAGGCTTGATGTAATCGGGGAGCTGTCATTTATTATTCTGTTGTGCAGTTCCAGGGGGGTAGCTAACTGATCAAGCTCTGGCTCCAGGGAGCAGACGGATTTTTTTTTTTTTGGTTATGTCTAAATCCTCAATACAAATTGCAGTATTTCTGGACTCCCAGCGGGACCCATTAGAGCCTGTGGGGCATTAACGATCATTAATAGTGCTGTCAGAGCGAGGGGGTAGGGAGGAAAGGAAAGACTGGAGGGAGGGAGAGGGAGGGGAGTGGGGGTTTCGGAATAGTAGCCAGGGAATTGTGTAGTTTTTTTTCAGAAATGGAAAATTAACACATCTGTTTTGTTCATAGTGCCCAATGTGAGATGTTTGTTAGCAGGCATCTTTAATTGTATAGGTCAATACCTGCTAGGAACTTATTTTCACATGTCAAAATCCTTCTGCTGCCTCAAATCCTTATTCCCCTTTCCACATCCTTTTGCTCACCTCCCCAAACATCTTTGTCTTCCCAAAAGTCAGTCCTAAATCTCCAATTCCAAAAATGAAGCAGGAGGAATTGAGAAAATGTGACCGTTTCAGAGGAGTGATTTCCTTCAAAACAGAGCATGTGTACACACACGCGCGCGCACACGCATACACACACACACACACACACACACACACAATGTTGCAGCCATAATTTGCAGTCTTGCTTGTGATGTTCCATTAACTGTGGTTCCTGTCAGGCATTTAACTATATAGTTAGTAATCAGGTAGAAATGTTTTAATCACTTACTAAGTAGCTGCTTATCAGTGCTGGGAAAAAGGGCTCGGTATTAATTACTTGGGAGACCGTATGAATGTTTGCATTTTATGGCTACTGTTTTAAGCAAGAAAGACCCTGACTAGGAGTGTTGCTGAAACTAGAGACATTTTCAGGAATTTTCCTTCCCTCGGGATTCTCTGTGTATATCAGACAGACCCATCTTTGCCCCTGTAGGGTTGTGTTTCTTTCTCCCTTCATTTCATTTCCTTTTTAATCTCAGATTATTGATACCTAATCTATGCCTGCTGTATTCCCAAACCATGAGTAGAAATTTTTCCACAGTAACAATAAGTGCACATTGCATGTCGCTTCTTTCGCCATAATAAAAAGTGTACATGACTCCATGCATTCAAGTTTGGGGCACTTGTGACGTGCTAGGCTGTGTGCTTGCCATGGGAGGTACAGTGGAGGGAAGAAATCAAGTCACCAGCCCTGTCCTCGTGAAGTCTGTGCTGTGGCGAGAGGCAAGCTATCTGAGAACCCCCCAGATTCGTGTAGAATCACAACCCTGGTGCGTAGGAGAGGCGCCAGACCTCTGAGAAATCCTAAGGCATTCCGACAGGAAGGCTGGGGATTGTCCCACGGAAGGTACCGTTGAATAGATATAAAGGAAAAATAGATTAGTACTACATTTTTCCATATACCTTGTTATTTTTCTATGAGTTAATTTAGTTAATTCTTACAACAACCCTAGAACATAGAGAGGATTCTCTAATTTACAGACAAGGAAACTAAAGTTTGGAAGACAATGAACTGTGTGTCTGACACACGCTGTTAAGCCCACTGCACACTCAAGTGAGCCTCAGCTGGTCAAGATTTGACCCCTGGAAGGCAACTCTTCAGTCTTCTCTTTTTCACCTCTTTTGGCATCTTTGAGCACAGAGTAAGCCATTCAACTCTCACCAAAGACTCAGCATGGTGTGGGTGCTGTGTGCATGTCAGAGACAAAGGCCCTCCTCTCTGGTGGCTTCCCAAATTAGGCCAAACAGATGCAAAAGAAATGGGCAAGACACTCCGCCCATAATCTGTAGTATGAACAAAATCCTACTTTGCTTGGCTTTCTTATATAACTGCACTTTCCACTTGAAACTCTACTCCCAAAGGGAACTTGAATTTAAGTCATTCCTAGTGCATCCTTTGTCCCCAGCGTGGTATTTGTGTTCTGTGTCTTGCCTTTTGCTAAGAGATATTCAAGGATGGAAGTCCTCTAGTCTTTATGCATCCCCCCAGCTAAGTATTGGGGCATTCCTCATCCTTATGTACTGAAAAACATCAGAAGCCTGGTAAGACCATGTTTCCTCACTTGCTTACACCTATAAGCTTTTCCATAATAAGTTTCTGCATCCTTGATCCTCTGAAATCCACAGCCCCCTCCCTCCCCATCCATTCTGGGTGAATCTGTTCATAGTCTTACTGAAGCTAGTCCCAACATTTCAGCCACTAGCATTCCTCAAATTCGATATTCTTAATTCCAATATTTTGTTTGTTGGTGCTTGAGATTGAATCCAGGCCCTTGTGTATAGTAGTCAAGTACTCTACCACTGAGCTGCACCCTCAGCCCACATGCCTATACATTCTCATGGCCATTAAAGTTAGCAACTGACAAAAACTAGCTTCTCCTTTCTCTTGGATGGAGAGGGCTTTAGTCACCAAATGTTCCCAGAAAGGATGGGGAAATACTTTTATTCCTTCATTTTGATAACAGGGTGGTTTCCAAAGTGTGGTCCACATGCCCAAGGGCGGCTCCCCCGGACACTTTCAGGATTCTACAACACTGTTTTCCCAGTAGTAAGACATTCCTTGCCATTTACATTTCCACTCATTCTCTGACGCACAGTGGAGCTCTTCAGCAGCTATAGCATGTGACTGAAATAGATTGAATGCAAAAGCAAGTAATGGGTCCAGGTGTCTTAGTCTAACTCAGACTTTTAAAAAATTTGTGAAAACATTAAAAAGTACCATTCTTCTTACGTTTTGCTGTTTGTTGTTGATTTGGAAAATATACTTTTTGTAAAAATGTGTCATGTGTCAATGAGTAATACAGGTTTATTGATATTTTAAGTCCATTAATAAGTATTTACATTTTTCTCATTGTAACTTTTAATAAGATGACTGTCGATAGATATAACACAAAAAGGCTTTTGAAAGTCCTAAAACTTTTTTCAGGGGACTGGGATGGTAGAACACATGCTAACCGTGCAAGAGGCCTAGGGTCAGTCTCCGGCAAATCTCCCCCAACCCTCTGCATTTTAAAGAGGTAAAAGGGTCCAGAGGCAAAAACGCTTCAGAACTGCTACGGTAAAGCACAAGAAAAGAATACCCAGGCCAATTTCTACGTGAAATCAGCTATGCCACTTGATTATTTCCACTTGTGGAAGTTGGATCATATCATCTAGTGAGAGTTGTTTGGATACATGACTTTGGTACTGCCTGTCTCATTTCCTTTGACCTTAGATTTGGAGAGGCCTTTAAAAAAATATCCTCCTAAATCTGACTCATCACACATCCCAGTTTTCCTGTGACAATCTCCACTATGTATGTGCTTTGTCCTGGTGTGGTTAGGTGTGCTCCTCTTTCACTCTCAACAGTGTCCCACTTTGATTTGGAAATTGTAGGTCCGCCTTCCTGAACTCCACCCAGCTTCAGGAGGTTGTAAATGATGATTACAGTAAGATACCAAACTTTCTGTAATTCAGAGTCAGGAAAGCAAGCATTCGAGCAGATCGACAGGGATGTGGCAGGCGACATGCATTTGTCTGTGACCTTTCCTGTTTCGGCTGTGACTGTGGGTCTCCACATTCGTCTCAGCTGGGCGGCCGGTGTTAACTGGCAAGGCAGTGATCGCTTGGCAAGCCAAGTAGGCCACATGGTCAGAAAGCTCATTGGCAGCTAGCAATCCAGATGACCCTGTAATCATTTGATACTGGCGACACAGAGGCGTTCGCGGGGCTTTTTTTGGACATTGCTAAGCCTTCTGAATCTAAGATTTCACAAGCTGTTTTGAGCCTCTTGATTCAGAGGTGAAGCCAGACCACTTGGAGGAAAGTGTGAAATTCTTTGGAGTTCTTCAACTCACTTACGACTCTATAAAAATTATCCAGGGGTCAGAGGCAGGGGAGCAGGTGCTGCCTCAAGTGGCCTCCTACCTGCACTGCCCTTCGCAGACTGAGGGCTGAGGTGGGCTGTTTTCCTCCACTCCCCAGTAGGAAAGTGACTCTTGCTTTTCATGCATCAGTTTACGTGATTTGGGGCATACTTTAAATGCCTCCTCCACTCCCCCCATCACATCTGAGATCCTTGTTAAATGGGAAACTTTTCTGTCAGGTTCTGGGCCTAAGAACATGGAAATTGGAATTCTTTTAATTGACCATATGGTTAATTTTGCAGCTCTGCGAAGCTATAAATCTTTGGTGAAGGTGCAACCCAACAGAAATGTCACCAGAGGAAATAATTGCCTTTGACTTTTTCCTCATGTTGCTTCCCAAAACTTTTTTTTAAAAACCCGCACGACTTTTGATGTATACACATTGGTGAGTGAAGTGAGAGGGGCCACTAGGTCTTGGACAAGCGAGCGTGGCAGGGATCTGTCAGGGGGGATCCAACAGCTCAGCCACATTCTGAGAGCTCGCAATTTGGCTCTTGCTGGTGCCAGCAATTACAGAAGAGGCCTACTCAGCTTTAAGCACTCAAGTGTTGATGGACAAAGTGCTAGTTTAACAGATCTGTGTAATGGGGAACAGGTGAATAAATACAGGATTATTGAGCCCTTCACAGTAACAGCCTTATTATCACATGTTATGTGGGGTTTTTGCCTCCATTTGACAACTCGGGCTGTGTAAAAAATTTTAAGTAACACGACGGGGAAGAAACCCTTCATAACAAAGCACTGAAACAATTAATCAAGATTTATGAAATCTCTGGGTACTAGTGGTGTATCAACCAAAGTGGCTATTTCTGATCAAACCCACAGCCTCCTAAATGAATAAATAGAGAGTGCAACACTAGAAGCCACAGCCTCCATAAGAGACGCGATTGTTTTCCATAATCGAAGACAGCGAAAGCCTGTGTGTGATCAAAGAGCATTCCATTAGGAGAGCGAGGAAGTAATAAGGGGACAGACTTGAATCTGCCCAGCTCGGAAGCCATGTTATTCATCCGCCTGCATCCGACATGCTACTAACACCCAAAGCAAACCATGCGGGTGACGCCTCCTGCACTTTTAAATGGTTGCTGAAATCCACCTTTTGCTGTAGGGAATTGTTTCTGTGCCGACCTAACTCCTTTCTTAAGAGAAACAAAGGAAACTTTACTGTTACAGAGGTTGGCTACTTTTCCCTTGAATCACTGTAGATTTATTGAATAAAGACTGTGTATATTTGTTTTATTATTTTGAACTTTAGATAATTAGTGTCCTCCATTTTTCTCCTTTAAAATTTTTTTCTGAGTTACACATTATTTGGGATCTCGGCCGATATTAGATAGAACTCCAGTTTATTTTAACTACTGTACATTCTTTCATTGTGTGGATAAACCATACTTTCGTAATCCTCTTATTGATGGATATTTATTTAGATTGTTTCTCATTTTTAGAATTATGACGAATTCCACAGTGAACCGAGTTGCCTTGTGCCAAGACTGAGGTCTGCCAGGTCGTGAGGGGCAGGTGGCTTCTCTGTGACTGCTTACTGCTAGTTACTGTCTGTAGTGGACGAGTTTGCTTGTGTGCCCTGGTTCCTTTTGTCACGTCTTGACCAGCGCTTACTATAAGGAGCCATTTCAATATCTGTATACCTATCTCATTGTTATTATCATTTAGATTTTCCCCACTACTCGTGAAATGGGGCATCCTTTATATGTTTATAGGCAGTTCAACATATGGATATACTTTGTTGGATTTTAAATCTTATCTTTTCTGTATTGAGCCAGAGATTCTTTCTATATTCTGTATACTAATTTTCTCAACTATGTGTTTGGTAATCATTCAGTATTTCTTTTATTCCCTTTATGAAGTTGTAAATAAGTAGTTGGGAGGCTATAGCATGAGGAGGCCTGTAGGTAGGCTGTAGAAGTTCAGAGTCTATCCTACAGGCAATGGGGAGCCATTGAGTGTTATTAAAATGGTCAGATTTGCTTTTTTTCAAAAAAGGGTAGCAGAATGGAGGATGGATTGCTGAGAGGAGAGACTATAGACACTGATGCCAAATAATAGGTGTTATGGTTTGTGTCTAGATGTCCCCCCAAAGCCTCATGTGGTAAGACATAGCTGGATCTATTTTTTTTTTAATTTTTTTATTATTTTTTACCAAGAACATGTATTGGTACATTGCATACATAATGATCATAATCAACATGGTTATTTTGTACCTGTACATGATACATCTTGGTTTTCCCCCCTCTTCCCCCCTTCCCCTCCCCTCCCTTCCATTCACCCACCCCTCCCTATTTGCAATAAGTGTAACTACACTTTA
>PVJO010021420.1:0-30113 GCA_004026905.1 Hystrix cristata | reverse complement strand
CAGACCAGGCTTGAACTTGCAATCCTCCTGCCTCAGCCTCTCACAGTGCTGGGATTACAGGGGCGGGCCACCACCCCTTTTTGATCTAAGTAAGAGGATGGGCAGGAAATACAGAGTGGACCTTGCAGTGAGCAACACACACGCGTACACACACACACACACACACACACACACACACACACACACACACAGCCTCATGGCATAAACTCCAGAGGGCGCCATTCACATAGACTACCAGGGGCATAGGCCCACCTCCTGCCCCAGAGCTGATCCCTCTGCGGACAAACTGGCTCCACCCCACCCTGTGCCTGCAGGCCCCAGCTCTTTCTGGCCCCAGCCTGCCTCAGCACCTGTCCGCACCCCTTCCCACCATGTCACTCTTGGGGACCCCGGGCCCAACCCCGTGGTGTACACCGGCTCTTGGGGACAGACTGCCAACCCTGGGGACTCGCTGCCCCTTTGATTAACTCCTCATTTCATTGTCTGGCCCTTGACTCTCCACATCTGTGCCCCTCGGGGGAGGGGGAAGGGCTTCAGGCCCCAGGCCAGGACAGAGGAGTGGAAGGAAGGTGCCCACTCAGCCCCCTGAGGACGGTGCAGCCTGCTGGTCTCTGCCCTTTCATCTTCTCACCAGGGCTTCTCTGAAGGAGTGTGTGTTAAAATTTCACAACTGTCAAGGGCCCAGCATGAAGACCCCCAGAACCATCTTTATCATCTTCCTTTTGGAGCTGGGGGAACTGGGGAACAGAGAGGTGGAGTCACCCCGCCAAGGTCACACAGCTAACTGGCATTCAAAGCACCTGGCACTGCTCACACATAGCAAAGGCTGATGTCCTAGAGCTGCGCTGGCTGATACACGGCTGCTAGGAGCTGTCGAAGGTTCACCTTCAGTTTCTCGGTCCCACCGGCCACATTTCAGGTGCTCAACTGCTACACGTGGCCAATGGCCACAGTGTTGGACAACACAGATAAAGAACATTTCGTGTTCTGGCAGCAGTGGTCCGGAGCCCTTCTTTCTAAGCCTTTAACTCTCTAAGAGTTGTTGGTTTTATTATTACAAATCATTTAACAAAGTGGTTAGCTCAGGATCAGAGAAACTAAGAAACTGCCTGAAAGAAACACAGCTAATCGAAGGCTAAAAGCTGTAGCGTCTGATTCTTATTACTCCACCATTGGGCCAGATGATACCACTGTGGTTGTTAAAGGATTTTTTTTTTTTTTTTGAGATAGAGTCTCACTAAGTTGACCAGGCTTGCCTCCACCTTGAGATCTTCCTGTTTCAGCCTCCTGAGTGCTGGGATTACAGGTATGTACCACGATAGCCAGTTTAAAAGACTTTATATGTGACCTTCCTCAAAATGGAAGGTGGTGAGATGAGGTTTCATCAACCCCATTTTACAGATTAGGAAACTGAAGCACAGAGCAGGTAAAGTAACTTGTTCAAGGTCATGGTGCTGCTTGGTAATGAGTTAGGATTTGTGGCTCAGTGCAAATTAATGTGTGAACATGTAGGGGAGTGTGTGTGTGTGTGTGTGTGTGTGTGTGTGTGTGTGTGTGTGAGTTTCATACTTGTTTACCACGAAGAGCTCAGGGATCTGTTGTCCTCTTTAGATAGAATATAAACTATATAAATAATATTAACACGGTCTTAATTATGTACAAAGCTCCATGTGGAATAAAGATGAGAAGGATGGATAATACCATTTTAGTGATTATCATGGGTGATGGAATTAGGGGTGATTTGCATTTCTGTCTTTTAATATTTCTGTTTATCCCCGATTTTCTACAAGCAGCACGTATTATTTTTACAATCAGAAATAAAGGAATGTTATTTTCAAATACTTTTTTTTGAAAGTTTCATCCCTGTGTTTCCCCTGCGGCCTTCTGGGCCCTCCGGGCAGTCGGGAGGCCTGGCCCGGGTTCTGCCAGGCCTGAGTTTCCCTCTCAGCTCAAACCCCTTCGTCTGGAGGCCCCCAGGTCCCTCTGCACTAGAGTGCCTTTGAATTTACTCTCCAACATCCGCATGCAATAAATGTCACGCTGTTTTATTTTTTTCAAGTCAAATAAATTCTGATCCCAAGTCTCCACTTGCCACAGTGCTGAGAAATCAGCCTTCGTTATGTCCGGGGGGATTCTCCAGGGTCATAGAAGAATCCAGGGTCCAGGAAAAGAGGCTTCGGCCCCGTGGTCGCCATGGTGCTTGACGCCTGTCACTGCGCCTCCTGCATGCCGGGCCAGGCCTGTCAGGCCCCGCTGCCCTGGACACACTCTAGAGATCCCCCCGGCAGGCCTGATGGTGACGGACAGCCCCGGAGCCCCTGGGTCTCGGTGCCCAGCCTCCACCCACATCCTTGTGTGGCACTGCAGGGCAGAGTGACACAAACCGGGGCCCAGGAGCTCTAACCCTTCTCAGCCTGGGGAGCCCCTACTCCCCAACCTCTGCTGGCTTCTTCCCACTCCCCACCCAGAGGCCGTCGTCACCTTTTTCTTCTAACTGTGAAGCCATCGATGCTGCTGCTGCTGCTGCTTTGACAAGAAAGCCGGACTCAGACCTGACCTTGGTTCCTCCCACGTGACGGTGGCCGGAAGAAGGTCTGTCATCATTCTCAGGGGAACAGGAGAGCGCAACGTCTCAGCCGAGATCCTGCTGCACGACTCATGCCTAGACCTCAGGGCTGGGTCCTCAGGGTGAGCTCAACTTCCTGCCTGGGCCTGGAGACCAGGTGGCAGCCCAGGCCTGCTCCTCCTGCTCCTCCCAGCCACTCTGATCTTGCCCCACTTGTTTGGCAAGGAACCCTGCTACCCTCCCTCCTTCCAGCCTGTCACCTGCCACCTCCAGTGTGACTGCACGCGAGAGTCAATGTCACTTTAGGTGGGATCACCAGGAAAGGTCTTTCTGAGGAGCTCGTGTTCAGCCCAGGACTCGAGTGAAGTGAGGGAGGAAGGCAGATAAATATCTGGAGGCCGAGGGAGCAGCAAGTGCAAAGGTTCTGGGTCAGAAACGCTCAGCTCAGGGGGATGCCACTGTTCTTACCCAGCCGGGTCGTGGGGAAAGATTCTCTGAGAATCTGTAAACCATAAAGCCCTGGACACGCCTGAGCTGTGAGGGCTTTTGAAATTCCGTTTTGCGTGAAAGAGAGAGTTCTTGGCCTCCCAATGGCTCCTGCTCTGCACTCGCAGCATCTCTGGCCTGGAGCAGAACTTGTTTTTCTGAGAACTCATTAGTGTCCTTTTGTCATGATGGAAGAAAGAAAAGCCCCAGCAAGAAAAGTGCACTCAGCCGAGTTACAGGTTATTTATGAGAGAAGGCAAAGCGGCCGGCCGGGGCCTGGGCAAGAGTGGGGCCCTCCCTCGGGCCAGGACACCTTGGCTCTACCTGCTGTGGGCCGATGATGTCCACCCAGCTGGCCCCATCATGCTGGACTTGTTTCCAGTCCTCTGGTCAGCTCTCCACTCACTTGCCTCTTCATCCATCATTTATTCAAACGCACATGGAGGTCCTACTATGTGCCAGGCACTAGCCGACGTCTGCGTTTATGGCTCAGGAAGATGCACTGGACACTGTGTCCTCAAGCCAGCTCACCAGTCGGCAAGCTGGTGGCGTCTTGGCCAAGTGCCACGCTTGGGCTCTCAGAGAGCTGGCTGTTCCACTTCCTGACACACCGCTGTACCAGCCCTCGGAGTCTCAGTCCCACTGAATGGAGCTCCAGAAATCTACAGTCTCAAACAGACAGATGTGGACCCGATCTATGGTGTCACATTGAACCCCATGGAACTGCTATACAGCTGTCTCCGCGACCTGGGAACGCACCAAGAATGGAGAATGTGATGCTAGACAGATCTGGCTATATAGTCCAGGCTGGCCTTGAACTTTCAATGTGCCCCTAGCTGGCCTCAAACTGGAATCCTCCTGCCTCAGCCTGTGATTCCAGGCATGTGCCGCCTCACCCAGCCCAGGCAGGTGCAGTAAAGGAGGCTCATCCCTGCCGAGGCCTGGCTAGGGGAGCGGTCCGGCTGCGTGGAGGGCGTTCTGGGGGGGCAGTTCTAGGTAGCCAGGTATGTTTATTCCACCTGGGCAAAGAAGGTCCACAGCAGAGAGTTTTCCCACCTCTTACCTCTCCAGTCACAGCAGCAAAAACGATCTCCTTCCTGGAGGGAAAGGTTGATGCTTCAAGAGCTGTGGTATCGGGAAGGGACTGCTGGTTGAACGCAGGGCACTGAGAGATGAAGACGCCTGGCCCCTTCCTCTCTGCCTCCCCTCATCACATTCCCTCTCACGGAAGGGCCTGGCCTGCAGGAAGGGCAGCTGAGAGGCCACTGTCCACCCACCGACAGCACCACATTGGTGCGATCGCTCCATGGGCGGCTCATCGGCACTGTCCCTCCACCTGCACAGACACGCACGAGTGTGCTTGGCTGACAGGACCCCAAACAAACCAGATCTTGCAAGCATTCCCGTTATCTCAGCACTCAGGAAGAGGTCAGGAGAGAATGAATGCGAGAAGCAGGCCTCCCAAGGAAGCCCCCACCTGCCGCTTCCTCGCTCCAGGAACTGGGGAGGGAGGTCTCCCGGGGTGCATGTGCACACTCACACATAATCATTCTCCTGCAAGTGTGCATCCGGGATGCAAGGCCACAAATACCAAACTGTCAGACAGGAGCAGGGAGGGGCCGGGAGGATGTCACAGCCCATTAGCTCAACTTCCTGCCTGGGCCTGGAGACCAGGTGGCAGCCCAGGCCTGCTCCTCCTGCTCCTCCCAGCCACCCTGATCTTGCCCCACTTGTTTGGCAAGGAACCCTACTACCCTCCCTCCTCTCCAGCCTGTCACCTGCCGCTTCCAGTGTGACTGCACACTTCCTCTGTAGACCAGGTACGGTCACCTGCTCTCTCATTTAATCATGGGACACTTAGGAGAGGGGCATTTGTGTCTCCAGTACAGATGAAGAAACTGAGGCTTGGCCTTGCCCATGGGGAAGCCAGCACCAGAACCAAAGTGTTCTGTTTCAGACATTTATCCCACAGAAGTCATTGAAGTCTACACTCTGGGCTAAGCCCTGGAGATTCGGTCAGGTGTAGTGGTTCACACCTGTAATCCCACCATTCTGGGAGGCTGAGGCAGGAGGATTCCAAATTGAAGTCCAATTGGGCAATTTAGTGACTTAGCAAGATCCCGTTCCGTGTCAAAGCCCTGGTTCAATCCCCAATACAGAAAACAAAACAAAACTTGGAGATAGCAGGGTGAATAATCCTAGTGGCCAAGTTTAGGGTCACCTGCTCCATAGCACCTCACTTCCTCTTCACTGCCACCCAATCGGCAGGACTCCATCCAACCCGCTTTCCTGTAGAGGCTGCTCAGCATCCTTCCTTGCCGAGGGAGCTCTGTGCAGCCCCAGGGTCTCTCGGGGTTGTCTGGGACCTTGATCTTCCAGACCACTGAGATGGAGGCTCTCGGAGGATGCGGGACTATTAGGAAAATATGAAAACCTCCCTGGGGGTGAGTCATATGTGTGCTGGAGTTTGAGCGCCAATGAGGCCCAGAGGACACACAGTTCGGTCAAGAGATTTGGGGGGACAGCATTGCCAGTGTCCCCTGGGCTTCAGCACTTCATGCCTCCTGTCCCTTTCACAGTCCACTATGTGAGCGCCTGCACCCGAGTAGTGACCCTTGGGCAGGCTGCTGGCTTCCTGGCACTCCGATACGCCAGCTCTCTATGCCCCAGCTACCTGGTCTGTAAAACAAGACTAACAGCCATAGTAAAATTAATAGCCAATTCTTCCAGTGAGCTTACTTTGTGAGAGGCACTATTCTAAACCCATTTTGTATATTAACTCGTTTAATCTTCCTCACATCCCTGGGAGGTAGGTTCTTACTCCATACTGTACTGCTTAGTAATTGTTAGCCACTCCCCGGGCTGCCCATCTCGCTGCTTAAAACACAGCCCAGTTCTTCTCCTGCATTCTTAGATCACCATTCCCTTGCCACCCAGGCAGACTCCGATGCTTAACCCTGAGCTCTTCCTTTCCCCTTAATAGGTTTGTTCAAGCCCAGCAGCTTCTACTTCTTCCTCCCGACTCCTCTCCCCTCCTCCCTCTCCCCCTCCCCTCTCCTGTTCCTCCTCTGTGGGCAGCTCCATCCCGCTGTCCATTTCCTCTTTCCACCAGCCTGGCTTCAGCATGGGCCTGCTCATTTCTCCTCTGAGTTATACAGAGGCCTCCCAACAGCTTCCTGCTTTCAGCCTCCACATTTCCCTGCCCTGCCTGAGATTTCCCAATCACAAATCCACAGAATATCCCTCCGTGGGCCCTGCAGTCCCCAGCAGTCTCCAGGATCAAGTTCAGGCTCTTCAGCTTAGCGCCTGGTGCCCTGGGATCCAGGCCTACCTCCCCCACCTCCCCAGCCACATGCTGATGGGTCACGCCCGGAAGCCATTCTCTCCTCTGGGCCCTGGCACATGCAGCTCCCCTTCCTTTGTCCAACCGGTTCTCCAGCTTGGGTGACACTCTTCCTGGAAGTCTTCCTCGATCTCCACTATACGCTCTTCCTCTGTGCCCCTAAAACATCACCCTAAAACATCGTCCTCATGAACATTATAATGACCGTGTGTTCTCCCCCCAGAATAGATGTCCTGGAGGCAGAGGATTTGGAGCAGTAGTGCTGCAGTCAGATGCTCCCAGCTCCGCTGTTCCCTGGCTGTGCGATCTTGATCAAGTTACTTGACCTCTCCGAGTCTCAGTTTCCTTGTCTCCAGGCTGAGGCGAAAACAGCATCTACCGCATTAAGTGGTTGTGAGACTCAAAATACAGCTGGAAAAGTGCTTAGCACAATGCCCGGCACAATCCATGTGCTCAGTAAATGTTCGCTATTATTTTCTAATAATAAGAGTCTATCTTATCCATCTTTGTACCACAATCGCCTATAATAGGACCAGCCATGTGGCAAGTACTCAATTAATGTCTATCGAACCGAATCAAAGGGAAATAATCCAGAGCCGGTTTTGTCTGAATCAGTATATCTAAGTTGCAAGCCATATAAACCACTCTGGCTGCTTTCTGCACAAGAGGAACTGACAGAGGAGATCAGGTGGCTTCCGGAACCTCTGGAGGACCAGGGGACAAGGCCGAGACACCACACAGGCAGGAAGGTGTCCAAATGACAGCCCGGCCCTGCTGCCATAGCCTCCCTTCTACGCCCGTGACTGGCACAGACCCTAATGACGCTGAGCACCAAATGCTTTTATTCGAGAGAGACGCTGACATTTACGGAGCCCAGAGAAAGAGTGCAAATGGAGGCCCGCAGCCAGTATATCAAAACATTTTAAAGTTACAGAGCTAACAGTCTATTAAATGCAACACATTTAAATCTGTTTCAATATTCCACATCTGCATAGCAAGACATACCAAAACTTACCACAACCCCAACGAAGACTCACTGTGAGTGTTTTAGTTACAAGAACGATTCTGTGAATCAGAAAGCCACATCCTGAAGGGCTTGTCTCTAACAACCAGGTTCAGGCTTGGAATCCTCGGACTCCTCCAGACGGTGCTGGAAGCTGGTCCCCAGGGAGTCGGCCCCTTCTCTTTCTGCTGCAGCCCGGCCTGCACTGCACGTGTGTGGACACTCCTGCCCACAGGCCGAGCCTCCGCTCACACCAGCACAATCACCCGCTTTTTGGCTGCTCCTCAGCTTGACCTGCTCCCAGAAGACAGACCCAGATGAGGTCCACACGGGCCCCGGAAGAGGGCTTAGGGCGATTGGGATGGAGAATTTGGGGTCCTGCGAGCTGCATCGTGATGTAGAAGTGAGGGTGTAGGCTCTGGATGGCATATTCCTTGGTCTCATAGATTCCTGACCTTTAGGGGAGGGGTGTGGCTGGAGATAGACAAGAGCAGAACCCTCCAAAATGCAGAGCCCAAGCCGGCACGGTGACATATACCTATAATCCCAGCACTTGGGAGGGCGAGGCAGGAGGATCCTCATGAGTTCAAGGCCAGCCTGGACTACAAAGTCAGTTCAAGGCCAGCCTGAAGTACACAGTGAGACCTTGTGTCAAAAAAATAGGTAAATAAAGGAGGGGAGAGAGAGCGAGCAGAGTCCAAAGCCAGGAACTTTGTCACCCAAGTCCAAGGAGTAGACTGCCTAGATGCTGCGAGCACAGCCTTGGGATGTTGGGGGTCTTATACTGCTACCAAAACGCATGCCGGGCTTCTCCAGAGCGCTTCCTGGGTATGTCGCTTCTGTTTGGCCTAAATTAGATACCTGGTGTAAGGGAGCCTGGGAAAGTAAGCTGCTGGCTTGCAGAGTGTGATCGAAAAGTAGAATGTATGTTTAAATTAAAAAAAAAAAAAACTTACTATGGTGAAAGCCCCATTGTCATCGATCCCCCTCAAAATAGCCCCCCTCACTTCGAACACATTCCATCATTCTTGCGACTTTCTGAAGTAGTTCTAGACGTCGTCTTTCATGAGGGTCTTTAGTTGCACCGTCCTGACTGTCTCCATGTCCTGAATGAATTCAAAACGTTTCCCTTTCGTGGTCATTTCGACTTTGGGGAAGAGTCAGAAATTAAGCGGTGCCAGATCCGGTCAAGAAGGTTGGTGAGAACTCACCGGACTGTTTGTGAGCCCGCCTTTCCTGTGGATGTCCCTCGGAAGCAGCATTCACCGTATTTTTGATCACACCTCACAGAGACATTCAGAGAAGAGGACTTCCGGAGCTGCTTCAGAGAGCGGCAAGTATGTTTGCATGACAGAATATTTTGAGGGGGATAATTGGCAATGTATATTTTACCATAATCAATTTTTAAATTTAAACATTCGCCTTTCATTTTGTATACCTAGAGGAAAGGCAGATACATAAAATATGGAGATCCCAAATAAAGAGGGTGGAAAATCTCCACACAGCCAAGAAGAATGACGGATGTTCAATGGCAAATATTCATTGCAGTCCAAATCAATATACATTCATCTTTCTTTGGTTTTAATTTGTTTGTTTTCGGTTTTTGCAGCCCTGGGGGTTGAACCCAGGGAGTGCTGGACCCCTTTTTTAAAAGGACTTAAATGCCTCGCAAGAGCAAGGCCCTGAGCTCGAGCCCTAGAACCAAAAAAAAAAAGGTCTTAAAAGGGCATCCCCAGCCCTTTTTTAAAAAAGAATCACTTTTTATTTTGAGACAGGACTAAGTTGCCTAGGCTAGCCTCTTTCTTCCATTCTTAAACTTGCCTATCATAACACCCGTCACCAAAGCCTGCTTCTACCTAGTTGAATATAATTATTCCTCCCAAGGAAAACATACTCGTCTTTTTATCCAAAGGGAGACAATCCAAATTCGTATCAGTAATTACACCAGGATAACAAGGAAATTCAATCTCCTTCTAATTCTATCATGATCCCATCTCGTACTCTATAATCTGCAATAAATTGCAAATAGAATCATCAAAAACATCCCTCTGTAAAAAAGCAATAAGGATGGGGGAAGAAAGGCCATTTTGTTAAAATAGATAAATAGATCCCTAACAAAGCAAGGAGTGCAACATGGGTGTTGGCTGTAGTTCTTGTTTCGCTGTGGGTGGTATTTGTCATTTCATCCCCTGTCCCGTTTATCTTCATAAGCATCTCAGCTGGTCAGTGCTCTTTGTTAGGTAGGGTGATCTTAACTTCTTTTCTGGAGAAGGCTGAGCCTTGGATGCTCTGTCCTGTTTGGGATCCTTATGGACTCCATCAGCTTTCACTACATGCACCAGGAGTTGCCCTGTACATCTCCTCGCCCCCCTTGATAGTTAGTCAATCACCCAGACAACACCTTCATTTTTGCATGAGAAACCAAAAGGGCCTGATAACAAACTCGTCTTTCAGTTCCATGGAATCTTAGGAATCATCTTTTCTGAAATTTCAAATCCCAAGAAATCTGAAAAAAAATGGGGAAAAGTATCAAACTCTCCTGTGAGAATTAAAACTTTTTAACCAACAAAGAGGCGTTACTGATTTGAATGAATAGTCTGATGTCGAGTTGAAAGCGAGAAACAGAAACCCTGCTACCCAGAACTGAAGGTTAACACTAACATTTCTGGAAGCCGGGGACAGAAGCTCATAGGCAAGAATGTCACCATCTAACCGTTGGGTCTTGCTTATAGTTGTTGCTACTGTATCAACAGAGGTTTGTGGCCCTGTCTGCTACCATTGGTGAGTCAGCTTTACAAACAAAATAAATATTAATAAGGTTTTGTACATAGTATAATTTATACAAGTCCTGTAGGCAATATTTCAAGAAATAAGTTTTGGAAGCAGAATAAGCCCTTAAATTGGCAATTTTTATATGCATAGTACTGTTAACCTTGCGAGGAAATCTGAATGTTACATTCTTCAAATATTATCTAGTCACGGTCACTGGCATTTTCCAGTGTTTGAATATTCGTTCACTATGGAAGAAATGCAAAGAAAAAAGAGGAATGGAATGGAATTCTCAGACGCAAAATCAGAAACTGATCCAAAATCTGCATGAGCGAAAGCACTATCAATCTCAGTGACAAAAAGAAAACTAGGCAGGGCAAGCAGACAAAGCATTTTCACTGTTTAAGAAAAAACGTGAGTTTTCACCCTCAAATTGAAGATGATTTTTGGACACATGCTTGATGAATACAACATGTTGATGATTACCAACGTAGATGTTTTGCTATCTATGTCCAGAATACTTATTACAGGATAAAGATCTATACTATCAGGTTAATTATTATATACTTTCTGGGTTGCAAGTTTGTCATTTTAAGAATAAAAATTCAGCCAGGTGTGGGGCCACACCCCTGAAATTCCTCCACTCTGGAAGGCTGAAGCAGGAAGATTGCAAGTTCCAGCCCAGACTGGGCACTCAGTGATTTAGCAAAACCACATCTCAAAATAAAAAATTTAAAAAGGGGATATAGCTCGGTGTAAAGGCCCCAGTGTCAATCCCCAGCACCACACAAGAAAACTTTAAATATTAAATATCTGTGTTAGCTTTCAATCTTTAATGACTTTGATTTGGCACTCCTTTCCTACTCATAGTCCCTTCTTTCCTTCTTTCCTTCTTTCTTTCTTTCTTTATTTTTTGGTACCAGGGATTGAACTCAGGGCCTTGAGCTTGCTAGGCAAGTGCTCTACCACTGAGCTATATCCCCAGCCCCTAATAGTCTCTTATTTTAGTGTTTTTACTTATCAAATGTCTGTATCAGGTAGGGAGCAATTTTTAAAATATATAATCTTGTCAAAATGTATTACTTCATACTAATAATAATCCATTCTTTTAATAAAATCTTTCTTTAAACAAAAGACTTCTGAAACTTAAACCATTCACAGAAAAATGATTTACTGTTTGTTATTTACAGTCACTCATTATTATTTAAAATATGTAAAATAGTGCTATGAAAAAAATCAGAATAATGTATGACTTCAGAGATTTCCAGGACTTCTCAGAAATCACAATTGCTCACTCCCGCATCCCTGGAATTAACATCTGTCAGGAATTTGGAAATACTAAGAGGCTGGGGGCATCTCTCTGGGACCTCTGGATTTGCCTGGGCTCGGGGGCGCCGGACAGTGAGGACCCCCAGGCCGGGGCACCCCCACAGGAGGATGCTCAGCCTACCGGCAGCCACCACCTCACCCTGCAGTGACTTCAGGCCCCAGCACCCCCACACCCCAGCACCCCCACACCCCAGCAGCCTCGCCAAACGAACAACCAGAATCCCAGGTGTCTGCCTTCCTCTTTCCTGGTGCCCGGGAGAAGAGAATAGCATTTACCTGCCTCCTAATTTAGTCGTTTTCAAATGTCAACAAGGAAGGGAGGGGACTCTGCTCCTCTCTCCACCGCACTCCCACCACCCTGGCCGTGGGATTGGGTGGTTTGGGAAAGGATGCTGTCTGGGATCCCTGCAAGATCAAGGGGGCTTGGAGCCAGGTGAGGCTGCCCTGCAGGGATGAAGGTGTCCAACTCGGGGGCCCTTCTTCTTCAGGCTTCCTGAAACCCAGGAAATACAAGAGACGAGAAGTCACATAATGAAGAGTAGGGGACACAGGCCATCCGGTTCTTTGCTTCAGGGATAGGTGGCAGCTCAGCTATCTATTGCTGCATAATAAGGTACCCCAAAACTTTATGGTTTAAAACAGCAAGTGTTTTATTCGATTGCAGTTCTGTGGGTCAGGGATTCAAACGGGTTAGAGCAGAGGCAGCTCATCTCTGACCCTTTAGTAGTCTCCTGAGGCCAGAATGTCCACAGCTTCTTCACTGCCAGGTTGGGTGTCCCAGCGAGGGCCCTGATGGCTGCGGGTGGGCTGGGGAGGCTCAACTCGCCGGTATCTGGGCCTCCTGGTTCTCCTCTGGTAGTTTCCAGGCCTCTCGCTGCCCACTGGGCTTTCCATGTGCTAGGCTTCCCTAAAGGGGGCAGAACTCTTCAAGGGGGTGGCTCCAGGCTCGCCAGAGCTCAAAGCAGAAGCGCCTAACAGTGGCAGGGTGGTGACAAGTGTCCAAGGGGTGATAAAGGAGGAAGGCGGAAGGGAGGGGCCCCGATTTGTAGTATTTGCCAATTTCTGTGGTACAAATCTTTGTTTCTCTTTATGGTACTGGAACTTGATTCCAGGGACTCTCTATTGAGCTATAACCTGGGCCCTTTTTATTTTTTGAGACAGAGTCTCACTAAGTTGCCCACACTGGCTTCTAACTTGTGGTCCTCCTGCCTCAGCCTTCCAAGTAGCTGGGATTACAGTCATGTACCACCATGCCAGGCTACCAGGCAATTTCTTGTAACAAAGCTTCTCTTTCTCTCTCCCTTCCTTCCTTCTTTCTTTCTTCTCTCTCTCTTTCTCTCTCTTTTTTCCATGGTACTGGGAAATGAACCCAGGGCCTTCACACTGAGTACATCCGCAGCCCTTTATAGAATTTTTACTTTGAGATAGGGTCTCACTAAGTTGCCTAGGCTGGGCTCAAACTTGTGACTCTGATTCCTCAGCCTCCCAGAATACTGAGATTGCAGGCATGTGCCTCTGTACCCCGCTCCACAAATGATTTCGAGCTACCTATTCAATGCCAGTTAGCTCACACAACCCCTCCGGATGTACCCATTGGCTCTCGCAAGCCCGTTCCGGACAGCCCCAGCACGCCAGGCTGACAGGCCCTCTGAAGGCCAGGCCAGGACTGTGTCCCTTCTACACATCCTCCCAGTTAAGGTGGAATCCAGAGTCAATGTGAGATGGGCGCACACAGGGTGTGACAACGGAAGACGTGCTGCATTAGGGGCCATCTAAGTGACAGATGACTGGGGACAATAATGCTAACTGCAGGCCCAGTGACATCATGCCTGCCAGGCACTTGGTAAATATTGTCCCTTATCAGCCTGATGTTTGGGTATTATGAACTGTCCTTTCAAAATCGAGGAGCCCAAGGCCAGGCAGGGTGGCAATGTATGTGCAGAAGATGAATAATAATAATAAAAACACAGCATCGACTGAGCACTCACTCTGTGACTCTGATAAGAACGTTATACACATCTGGTTTAATCTGTACAGCCCAATGTGAGAGGCTTGACTGCGCTCCCTGTTTTATCTATGAGGAACCAGGCAGAACAGTCACCTGTCTCCCTGGGCTCACACAGCCCAAAAGCGGCTGAGGCAGGATTTGCACTCCGATCTCTCTGGTGCTAAAGTTCAGGCTTCTCCTCGGCCCATGTCTCTAGAACTTCAGCCAGAAGGCTTCGTAGGGCAGGCGCCAGCGCTGGGTCCGAGGTTGGGACTGCAAACCCGTGTGTTTTGTTTCATGCATGTGGAATACATATGGCAGCAAGGAAGGGGGCCGGAGACTTCCCCGGCTTGCCAGAGGTCTGAGGCCCCAAACAGGTTAAGAGTCAGGTTCAAAGTCAGGAAGGAGTCAGGGCTCTGCCAGCGTGCAGTGCCCAGAGAGGTGGCATGGGCCGAGGGAAGACCCGGGATGCATTTCAGTGGGCTGCTGGCTGACGGATGGGATGCGGCATCTATCTCTTATCATCAAGGCTGGCACTGCCACACCGGCGCTCCATGTCTGCGTGCGAGGCCGCGAAGCTGCCCCGGGCCCGGGATTCTGACCGCCCGCTGTCCTTGGCCGGCAGGAAGGATGCGTGGCAAAGGCGAGCCGTCCCCGTGCCGTCCCCGTGGCTGCGGCCTCAGCCCTCACACCGGCTCTTCAGCCCTTCCCTCCCACGTGCGGGCGGCCGGGCATCGCCACGAGCCAGGTGCCTGTTGCACTGAGAGGCAATTTATGAACCGTGGGTATTTTGTCTGTTTACTTGAAAGCACAAAAATTTGTCACTTGTGTGGGTAATTTGCTGCTAATTACGAGCTTACAATCTGCAGATAGGAAAATCAGGGCCAACGTGCGCTTCTTGAGGAAGAAGAAAATTACCCCAAGTACTGTGTAATTATACACTTAGCGGGCACCGCGCTCCCACCCCTCACCCTTCCCACGCGGCTGCCGGTGCAGGGCGAGTTGGCACACAGGCCCAGGAGGCGCCTTCTCCCTGAGGGAGGACCCGCCTGCCGCAGAGACCACGAGAGGGCGACAGCTCACCTCGGCCCTCCATCATCCACTTTGGGGAAGGAGCTTGGGCGGCTCCCTCAGGGAGGTTCCAGTCCCGTGGAAAGACAGAATTGCTGCTCTCGGGACGCCCAGGTCTGACGGAGAAGGCAGACGCCACGGCCTCTGGAAGCCTCCGATCGGAGGGAGGAGGCTCGAGTCCCAGCCTGGGAAGTCCCCTGTTTAATGGGGGAAGACCCAGCTCCTGACTACAAGGACTCCGACTCTGATGGAGGCAGCACATCTCCTGTCCGTGGAAGCCCTTGGTCTGCCCTGTGTCCCCTCTACTTAATGGCAGATCTCTGGTTGTCTCTGAGTTTCTTTCCGTCCATCTCATGTGGAATGTGCATGCCGACAGCGAGCCTCGGAGAGCTGGCACAGTAATTACTTTACCCTGCTCTAGACGATGTGTCCCCAGGCCTCCCTGCCTCGTCTTGGATCTGGAATGTCCTCCAAAGGAGCACCTTAGAGGCTTGGTCCTCAGCTTGGTGGCACTGGGAGGTGGTACGGCCTAGTGGGAGGTCTCAGGTCCCCGTGGGCAGCCCACTGAGGGGACTGTGCGGCTCTCCTGGCTTCCTCTTACTCTCATTGTTTCTTGGCCACCGTGAGGTGAGCAGCTTTCTCTGCCACCTGCTTCAGCCTGATGTGCTGCTGTGCTCTTGTCCCCAAAGCCACGGAGCTAGCCAACCATGGACTGAAATGTCCAAAACTGTAAGCCAAAATAAACCTTTCCTCTTTTTTCTATTTTTTTTTTTTTGGTTCTTTCCTCTTTTTTAAAGTTGATTTGGTGCAGGTATTTTGTTACAGTAATGGAAAGCCATCTAACACACCCCATGCAGATAGCCTCAGCACCTTTTCCCTCTAAGCCCTCATACCATTCATCCTTCCTCTAGCCATCCCTGCTCTGGGGAGCGATATGGGAAATGATCCTAGAAAATCCCCTCCTCTTTCCTGTTCCTGATCTCTTTATTTGCAGGCCTAAATCATTCATGACTTGCAATAAAGTCCTCCACAGTCCCCTCCCAGTCCCCTGCAGAAAATATTATTTAACAGAAAGGTGACAGTTATGTAATTTAGTCTCCGTCTCCATTATTGATGAATTTGACCATGAAATATTTAGGCTTCTCTGTGTTCTGCCGCTCAGGGTCTGACAGTAACAGTGTCACGTTCCAGTTTATCCCCCCAGAAGATGTGTTGATCAGCATGCTCTGGGGCCTCCGCAGAGAGCCCCACACCCCACTCAGGGCTCCACCCCGCACGGCCCTAAAAGGTCCTTTGCCCCCTAGGCATTTCCCCACCACCAAAGTGGCCAGAGTCCATGGAGAGGTCTGTGAATTCACAACAGTGTGAGAGAGGAAGGAGGGAGGAGAAAGCACTGTGTCTCGGTTATCTGTAAGCACCTGCACAGTGTGACTCATTTCCCATAACGTAGATACTACCAGAACCCATAGCAGGAGGAAGTGGAGGGCCAGCGAGGTTAAGACGCTTTCCCAGGTCACCCGGCCAGCCCGTGGTGGACCTGACACAGATCTACCTTGCAAGCCTGTGTTCTCTCCACTCCACAGGGTGGAAACAGGTTCTTCGGGGAGGGGTGGTTTCACCAACATCACGTGTGCACTCAGTGTCCCCCAGTCCAGTGCTCATTCTGTTCAGGATCCCAGTCACCAGCTGGGAACTCTGGGTGGAGCGGGGTGGGGAGAAGGCAGGAGAGGGAGAAGGGTTCTGGCCTCGAAGGAACCCAGCCTGACGGGGGCACAGCATCCTTGGGGGGATGAGATTACCAGCAGGGAGCCCCAGCCAATTCTGCTGGCTCAAGTGGGAGTCAAGCTACAATGGGGAAACTGAGGTGTGAGCGTTGTTATCCTGCCCTGGAAACTGAAGGGAAGGACTACAGGCCTTTTAACACCACACAGGCCTCCAAGGCTCTTAGGTAGCTCTCTGGGGGTGATATACCCCCTGACATGTCACTCATTAGAGTTTCTTCCTCCTGGCTCTGCAAGCCAACTGTCTGTCTGTCTGTCTGTCTGTCTGTCTGTCACAGGCTGGGAATGATTGATGAGCAACCCTGATGAGATGTTAAAATATGCATTAGGCTAATTGCATGCTAATTAAACAGACGAGGCCTTTACGGCTGCTTGGAGGCTCATCTGCGCTTTGGTGCGTCCCTGTGTGCGGGTACACCCGAGGGCCTGTGTGACACTGGGGACGCACGAGGGCAAGGGGACAGGTAAGGCGACCCCTCAGAAGGACCTGAAGGGTCAGGTCGTCAGGCTGAGGGGAACTCGTAGCCATTCCCATGCAAGAAGGATCTTTCTACGAGCTGCCAGCCACAGTGTTCGCTGATGGCAGTGAGCTCCCCGTTGTTGCAGCTAAGCAAGCAGGTAACGAGGATCCCTGCACCCTCTGGGGGACAGAGGGGCCCACACGTTCTGAGGTTGCTTCATCTCCAAGCTTTTGGGTCACTATGAGGTAGGTCAAGCCCACTCTGTGTTCCTGCTGCCGTCTTCCCTCTGCCACTCCCGGCCAGGCAGAGGCCTCCTTGCCCTTGTCCAGGGCTCAGGACAAGGTGCCCATCAGGGCACAGGGCGGAGAGGTTGGGCATCTGACCACCTCTGCAAGCACGGTGAGCTGGCACATGCTCCGGGGACCCTGAGCTCTGGGAGGAGAGATAGAGACCCAGGAAGCCTCCCCCAGCCCATTCCTGTCCCCGCAGGAGAGAGGTTTCTGCCAGGGTCTGGGGACAGGCTCATTTCATCGTCTGGTGCCTTGTGTGTAAATATTTCATATCCCCATTGAATATTTTGGGATGATTATGAATTCTTGATGTAGAAGAACCTTGGTATGTATGAGATGCAGCCGGCTGCCGCTGGGAGGGAAGCACAGGGGAAGGCGGATCAGATAAATCATTATGTACCGTGGCCCCAGTGAGCAGCTCGCCCGCCTCAGTCCCAGCCACCACCCACATGCCAATTTCATGCCAGCACACAGCCACGTGCCACCCACACTGACTGCATGTCACCCAGGTGCCAACCGCACACCACACCCACATACGCCATCGTTTCCATCTCGGTCCTGCAGTCATTGTAACTTTCTCCCCTACCCGCCCGGCGGCAGCCATTCCCAGAGGACCTCTGTCGCCCATACCTCACGAGGGGCCATCAGGATGGGGATTGTGACTTTCCTTGAAGGCAGCAGGGGGTGGGGGAGTCACCATCCCAAGGCCACACGGAGCCCAAGCTTTTCGCCTCTGTTTGCTTGCATAAAAATCAGTTTTGTTTGGTAACTAAAATGTTCTGCCCATTATGGGGCAGGGGAGAAGGCAGGGTGCAGATGGAACCAGGTGGACCACATGCTGGACCCACTGAGGCAAACAGTGGCACAGACGCGTCTGTTGTGGTAGCCTATTTGTGTGTGTTGGGGCGGAGGAGATGCTGGAAATTGACCGTAATAAAACTTGTTTTAAAGTCCAGTCTACACATGAAATTCAAAGGTCTCCCTGGCCGCCCACTCCAGGGACAGCCGCCACAGTGGGAGGGGAGGAACACGTTCCGTGTGCTTACCTCTCCCCCAGCTCCCTTCCCTCCCCTCCAAGTCGGGGGCTGAGAAGGTGGGGGGCCGGAATGGTTTTACCTGCCTGGTAGTGAGAAGTGCTCTAGCAAGGCCTCCCCACACTCATGGCGGGGCGGGAGGTCACGGGTTCTTTGGAGACACCCCTTCCCAGCCCACTGCTCACCTTTCTCATCTGTCATCTATCCAGGTGCCGTTTCCTATTCCTTCATCACGTGGGCCTTGGTTGGCCCAGTCCTTTTAGAAAGACTACAAGCAACCCCAGCCAAGCCCGTTGGCCCAGGGTGATTCTCCAAAGACAGAGCCTTGCCCAGAGGCTCCGTGGACTCTCAGCATCCTTGGCCATCAAAGCAGGTGGCTGGGTGCAGCGCTGACCACAGGTTTCTCAGGCACGGGTGCTAAACCTGGCCACCTGATCTCCCCCTCCGCACCTGCAGACAGGAGGCTCCGCTCCCTGATACCTTCCTCTTCCTAATCCCCTGCTTCTCCCATCCCACCTTCCTCTCTTATGGCCTCGAATCCGGCCAGGCGGGTCTGTACCCTCACTGTGGATGTGGACCGGTGGGCACCTGTTGACCCCGCAGTCTCAACTGAGACAGAAATAACGCCATATAACTTCCTGTTGCCCCAAGATTACTGAGCAGACAGTGCTGAGTACCGGCAGAGAGAGGCAGGGGGAGTCCAGTAGGAAGTCAGAGCAGGGAGATGGTGCTTGGGTGCTTGCGGCCTGAGGCACCACCTGTGTGGACAATGCTCTGATGCATGCCGCGGAGGGACAGAGCAGACAGGAGGGTGGGCAACTTGGGAACTTAGCCAGGTCCTGTCCCAAAATTTAAAAAAATAATATTATAAAAAGGCTAGGGATGTATGAGATGTGACTGAAAAATATGGTGACTGTTTAAATTCTAAAAAATATTTACCACGGTGAAAGGCACATTGCCACGAATCTACCTCAAACTATTCTTCTTGCTTTGAGCCCGCAGATCCCATTGTTCTGGCCGCTTTCAGAAGCAGCGCTGGAAGTCCTCTTTTGTGAGGGTCTTCGGGTGAGTTATTGTGGCTGCCTTGACACCCTGAATCGATTCAAGATGCTTACCTTCATGGTCATTTTGACTTTGGGGCAGAGCTAGGAGTCACACGGTGCCAGGTCTGGTGACTAGGCGGACAAGGACACGGCGTCATGTTTTTTTGTTTTTTTTTTAGCAGGGGGTGCTGGGGATCGAACTCAGGGCCTTCTGCTTGCCGGGCAAGCACTCTACCACTGAGCTAAATCCCATCTCCCACAGCATCATGTTTTTATGAGTCTAGCTTTATGTTGGATGGCACTTAGCAGCAGCACTCAATGTATTTTTTTTTTTATCACATCTCCTAAAGACACTCAGGAGAGAGCCTTCCAGAACTGCTTCAAAAAGTGGCAAGAGCCGGGCATGGTGGCGCATGCCAGTAATCCCAGCATGCAGGAGGCTGAGGCAGGAGGATGGCCAAGAGTTCGAGGCCAGCCTGAACTATGTAGCAATACCTGTCTCAAAAAAAAAAAAATGTCTCATTTAAAAAAAAGTGGCAATAACAATGGGATAAGTGGGGGAGGATTTGGAGAGGGACGAATGGCAATGTGTCTTCTACTATAATAAAATTTTTAAAAATTTAAGCATTCACTGTATATTTTGATCACAATGCACAGCTCCGTGTGAACATCCTGGGTTCAATTCCTGATATGATGAAGAAGGAGAAGGAGGAGGAGAGGAAGAAGGGGGAGGAAGGGGAGACGGAGGGGAGAGAGGAGGCGGGGGAGGGCCTGAGGGTCCCACTTGGTGGCACCATGCCCAGAACCCGCATAGAGCAAAGGTGGGGGTCAGGGTGGGTAGGGGCAAGGCGGGGAAGCGGCGCCCAGCCTGACCGCAGCCAGCCTCAATGAAGGGGTGCAGGTCTTACTACGGGACTCCATTGCTTTGTTGAGGACAGCTTAGGTGAGCACCGTAAAAGCGGAGGATGCGACCCCAAGGAAGCTCTCTCTGGAGAGCTGAGAGGAGGAGGCGGGGCCGCAGGGAAGGGGCTGAGCAAGGAGTCTGGCCCCTGCCGACCCTCGGGGAGCTCTGGAGCCTGGATTTCACCTCGAAGCTCTGCGGTGAGGCGAGAGAGTCGGCTGTGGGCCACCTGGCAGGCAGGGCGTCGCTGCCGGACAGCGAGGCTTCCTTGGGCAGGACAATTCCCCAGAGAAGGAGCAGTTGGGAGTTACTGGCAGTCAACACTCCCAGCTGCTGGGCAATGGGCACTCCTGAGAGGTAAAGGGAGCCCACGGACCCTCCAAAGGTCGTTTGTGCAGGTTTTTAGCTGGAGGCCGTGGGGTATTTATTACATGATAGCTACACTATGGAAAAGTCATTATTCAATCCTGCACAAGACACTTTGGAGCACAGGTCGGAAGAGACCAGAACGAGAGTCTGAAGTGTAAACTAAGAGGCAGGGGAGAAGGAGAAGGGCGACAGATGATTGAGGCCAAAGAACACAGGTTGTCAATGGTTTTTGAGGGAGTGAGGGAATTCCATCTCGTGAGCCTGGCTGAAGGCCGGACGGGAACGGCACAGACAGAATTAGTGCCCCCTCCAGAGACCCGGGCCGGAGAAGGCGTGATTGCTTGTGTGGCGTGTGTCAAACTCGAGGGGCCAGCAGACTGTGTATTAGCTGCCTAGGGTAACAAATAGAGCAAACACGGATGGCTTCAAGCAACCAAAACTTTGTCTTAGTCCCGGAGCCAGAAATTCAAAACTAAGATGCATGCGGGAAGGGAAGGTTCTTTCCTTGCTTCTCGGCATCTGGGGCTTGCCAGGACTACGTGGTGCTCCGTGACTTAGCGATGCCACAGTTCAGTCTCTGCCCTTGTAGATATGTGGTGTCCTCTATGTCTGCGTCCAAATTTCCCTCTTCTTAGGAGGGTGCTGGTCATTAGATTAGGGTCCACTCTAATCCAGGATGATTGCATGTTAACGACCAAGTAAGTCCATATTCCTGAGGTATCTCTAGGGTGTCTTTGGGGGATATTCTCTCTACGATCAGCCAGGAGACAGCACTTGGTGAGTATTTGCGAATGCGGGCTTGGAGTTTGAAAATAACATCTTTGCAAAGAAAACCTTCGAGGGTGGTGCCAGGTTGGAGCCAAGAGGGAGGAAGGGGCTCATGTGCTATGCTTGTCTAGAGGTAAGTGAGGATGTATCAGTCACCTATCGCTGGGTAACAAACTACCACATACTTAGACGCTTACAACAACACACATTCCTCAACTCAGTTTCTGTAGATCACAAGCTCAAGTCCAGCATACCTAGGCCCTCTGGTCACAGACCCCTAAGGTTATGTCAAGACACCAGGTAGAGATGGGCATGGTGGCTCATGGCTATAATCCCAGTACTCAGGGATGCTAAGGCAGCAGGATCCCATGTTTGAGTCCAGCCTGGGCAACTTAGCAATTTAGCGAGAACCGATGTCAAAATAAAAATAAAAACTAAAATAAATGGCCAGTATAGGGAAAAAAGTCAGCTGGACTGTGACCCCAAGAGAGTCTTGACTGGAGAGAGATCCGCTTCCAAGCCTACTGAGAACCGGGGGCAGAAATAATTTCCTTGCTTAGTGGCTTGCTTCTTCAAGGTCAGCAGGAAAGTCTTTGACCTCAAAGAAGGCCTCAGCCCCTCTTTTAGTCTTTAGATTAGTCTTTGCCTCGATTATCCTATTCAGGATAACACACCTTTTTAATTAACTCAAAATCAACTGACTTGGAACTACTAAATCCCTTCACTTTTGACATAGTCTATTGACAAGAAGCAAGTAACAGGCCGCGAAGTGATTACATAGGGCATGACACACTGCAGGTCACTTTAGGGCGTGTCTACCACAGCAGGAATTACAGATGACTGTTCCTACAGCCACTCTGTAAATGAAAATGTTTGACATTTCTATTGCTCAAGGGGATCGTGAAAAAAATTAAGGAAAAGTTCAAGGTTCCACGGGAGTGAAGAACCCAGTCTAAGCGGGGCTAAGGACAGCCTCATGAAGAAGTGATATTTGAGCTGAGATCTCCAAGTCAAATAGGAATTATATAGGCCACCTGTGGAGGAAGAGGGAATGCTCTGAGAAGATAAAATGTCAAATGCAAAGGCCCTGGGGCCACAGGAACTTAAAGACCAGGTTGCCTAGCACATGGACCTTTGTGGGAAGACTTGCAGCTGTAGAGGTGGATTCCTGCCAGCCCAGGAACCAGGTTTCTTCACAACCACAGGCGGCCAGTTGTTGCTCCAGTTGACACAAGCAATGATGGGGCCACAACTAGACACGAATTATGAACGATGGTTACTCCACTGGGGCGATTCTTAGAAAGGGCACCAGGGAAGCTGTGGGGAGGCTGGAAGTGTCCGCTCTTGCTCAGTGGGATACTTACCCAAGTGTAAAGAGTTTCTGAGTTTAGATAAGAGTAGGGAACTTTGAGATGGTTAAGTGACGCCTCCATAAAGTGCTGTTAAGCAAAAGCAAACAAGCCACAAAAGCAGGGCACCAGCACCCCTCAGCCTCCTGTGGGCCTGTCCTCCGGAGGCTCAAGGGCTGGGAAGACACGCCCCTGTCCCCAGGGCTCGAGTCTGGGAGGGGAGACGAACTCCAGTTACTGACCTCAGTGGTTGGCACAGCAGTTCTCGGAGGGACTGTAGACAGGAACCCAGGAAAAGGTGATTCATTCTCTTTGGGGATGAGAAGTAGCTTGAAGGATGAGTCATTTGACTGGGCCTCTGTCAGATGGCTTCGAGGCTTCTAGTTGCTGCTCCATAGCCTCTTGCCCCTTCTCTCATAGTAACACAATCTCAGGTCAGATTTTTTTTTTTTTCCTTTTGTGGTGCCGGGGATCGAACTCAGGGCCTTGTGCTTGCAAGGCAAGCACTCTAATCACTGAGCTAAATCCCCAGCCCCTCAGGTCAGATTTTTTAAAACCAGGTACCTAGTTCAAAATTAAGACTTCATTTCACATTCCTTCCTTGCAGCTGGTCAACAGCATATAAGTGTAAATGCAGCATTGTACCTCCAATAGATTTCCTTAAGAGCAGCCTTATCTTTTTTGAAGTTTAGAATGCAGATATAATGGCTGGAGCCTTAGCCATCACCTTGGATCGTGAGGAATGGTAGACAAATCAGTATAAGAATGAGCCTAAGACCTGCAGACTTTATGGAGCAGAGCTCCATCTAGACATGTACATGAAAGAGAAATAATATCTACCCTGAAGTACTGTTACTTGAAGTCTTCATTCTTTCAGCCGAATCTAATGCTAACTAACAAAATGGAGCAGGGGACTTGGGAGGATAGCTCAGTGGCGGAGTACTTGCCTAGCATGCGTGAGGAGCTGGATTTGATTCCCAGCAGCACACACACACACACACACACACACACACGGAATGGGTTAAGTAGAAACAGATGATCCCTGGGCAGAGGGCTCAGGGGGAGAGGAGTGAAGGCAAGGAGACCAAGCAGAAGAAGTCACTGGGCCCAATCATGGAGCGCTCACACTCGCCTTCTGAAGTGGTCTGGACCTTCTGCCCTGGCTCAGGCTTGTGGGGTGGAGAAGGACCAGGTGAGAGGGCTGAGGCTCCAGCAGGGAGGAGCTAGAAGGAAGAGACCTTCAGGAGCAGAAGCCCTGGGGCCATATGCTTAGGGCAGGGTAGGGTGTGACTCACACCATCCTGGATGGGGGCAGCTTCCTGGTGGACAGTGTAGGGATGGAAGAAAGACAATCTAATTTGGGGAGGAAGATTCTGACAGATGGATACAGATGAATTGAATTTGAGTCTCTGGCAGGAGAGCCTACTGCAAGTGTCTGGGACGCCAGGGAAACTGCCGTCTGGCATCCTTGGAGGAAGATCAGGACGAGGGATGCGGATTTATTTGGGAGTTACCTGCAGAGTGATAAAAAGAAGACGAGGTGATCAAAGAGGACGTGTGGCCTGGGAATCGAACTCCACTCGTGATAGGGTCTCAGGGGTGCGGAAGGGAAGGGCAGACAAGGAACCGGCGCGGGAGATGGAGGAGGTATGGAAGAGGTTGAAGAGGTGGATGAGCTCAGAGTGCGAAGTGGAGAGGATGAGAGTGTCAGAAGGCAGGAAACGGACTCCAGGGGCCACTACTGTGCTGGGGATGAGGGTGAGCCCAGCTCCCTGCCCCGGCCAGCCACCGAGTGGGCTGCAGGGAAGGACGCTCCCTCCCGCACTGAATCCCCTTTGTGCAAACCTCAACAGCAATGGGAATGGCTGCGCCCAGACAGCTGGCGTCTTTTAATATAAAGTCCATTTTTAAATTCTTTTGTGGAGTTTAAATTATTTTTTAATGCAGCTAGTCACACGGTCTCACCTATTTGACAGAGAAATATTTCTAAATTAACTTCTTATTCTTTCTCACCCTGACAAAGGCTTCTGGGTGACAGGTGCTCCCTGACAACGTGTGCACAGGACAGCTCATTTGCAAGTCAGGAGTGTGTGTCCACGTGTGTGATGCGCACACACACACACACACACACACACACACACACACACACGTGCGCAGGCCCCGGGCTTCCAGGGCTCCCACCCACATCACCATGTGATAATGCTTGTTTTGTCATAGACAGGGCTTAACTCGTGGGCTTCCGCCTGGCCTGGGGGCTCCTCGGGTTGGGGACAACACCCTCCATCGCCTCCTTTCCTCGAACCCTGTTGCCCAGCAGTAACGCTGGGGGCAAATTCAACAATGCGGCGCCCCAGAGCACAGGGCCACCTGAGGGACTGTGGCTTCCCTGTATCAATGCCCTGATGACATCCTCTGAGAGACTGATGGCTCCCCTGGTTGCCTGATTGCCTGCCTCTCTCTCTTCCTTCAGCCATTCAAGCCAGTGGAGAGAAAGTCAGGAGCCACACAGAACAGCCCAGGGGCCTCAGCTCAGCTCTGAGCGTGCAGCGTCTCCCTCGCTCCACCCCTCGGTCCCCAGTTGCAGCTCCACAGGTGACTCGCACACGGGGATACTAATAACCACCTGGGCTGGGATGTAGCTCAAAGGCAGGGCCGTGCTTAGCAGGCACGGGGGCCTGGGTTCCATCCGCAGCATCAAACAGCAAAGAAACACTCACCCGGCCTCACCTTCTCATGCCCCACCTGCAGCTGAGCGGAGCTTGGGCCAGCGCCCAGAGGTCCCCACACCCCGCTGCAGGACAGTTCTCCAAGTGGCTCTCCTTCCTTCCTTGGAGTTCTCAAGAATAACTGCAGAATGTGCCGAGTTATCCTGCCAGCTCACTGCACCTGGCTCTGCTCAGTCCCTCCTAGAAACAGGTGTCTGTCACCGGTTTAGCCCGGGCGGTTACATAAGGTGATGTTCAGGCTACAAATCCCACAGAGGCTGCTTTCGGGGAGCAGGATGAGCATGCGTTGACGAGACTCTGTCCCCCACAGCTTTCCTGAGTCCCCATAACACTAGGCTTCTGTCGCCCCTTGCTGCCCGTCTGTGACTGACAAACCTGCTTCCTGTGACTCGGTCCCAAGAGACGTGGACAAGCAGCCAGTGCACGCTGACCTGCCTTGCATCCTGCTCTGTCTTTTGCTTCTCCTCTAGGTCTTGTAGATTTAAACAAGCAAACGAAGGGACCCCACTTCTAAACAGTAACAACCAACATCTGCAGAGTTGACCACACATCTGAGACTGACCACACAGGACCCTGCTGAACGCTCGAGACAACCCCCAGGCAGAAGCCCTTGTTACCTGCACCTCAGGAGAAACTGGATGACAAGGTGACCACTAGATCGTATCAAGAACAAGAACGGGGTTTACAATGAATGGAACGAGATTAAGAAACTATGGATAACTGTAGAAACCAGTGTGGTTCCTTATGATGATTTTCTCTTTGTGTGAAGTTTTCTATAACTAAAAGTAAAATCGTAAAAATAAAGATACAATACCTGCACTCAGGGCATGCTCGTTAAGTGTTTATTATCACCTCGTAAGGATTCAATGGGGTGATGCATGTAAAGAATCTAGGGAGTTGCACATGCCTGTCCTCCCAGCTACTCAGGAGGCTGAGGCAGGAGGATAGAAAGTTTGAGCCCAGCCTGGGTAACTTAGTGAGACTGTTTTAAAATAAAAAAAATAAAAAGGGGTAGGGAATGTAGCTCAGTAGTAAAGCACTTGCCCAGCATCTGGAGGTACCTGGGTTCAATACCCAACATCATTAAACAAATAGTTTTGTTGTTCTACTCCAGGCCAGAACATCCTGTTTTAGTATGACTGTGATTAGCATTGTTACCGCCTAGAGCAGGCCCCTCCTTCCTGCCCTGTCACCCCAACCCTGCACCAGCGGCCTATCCCTTGGACCTGGGATAGACTTCCTGTCCTGGTGTCCCAAAGGGAGCCTCAGCGCCCCCACTAGCTCCCTGGGGTCCCTGGGAGCCCTCTAGCACACTCAGGACAGGGATAGTTTCTAGCTTCCTCTCTCTCGGCAAGCAGTTTTTGGAGCCAGCCAGATGTGGGGTGGCACTCCCCGGCCCCTGTGGCCTGCGACAGCTGGGTAGAGGCTCCCGGCAGCCCCTCCTGGTACTCCCAGACGCCCACGGCAGAGGGCAGCCTCCGTGGGCTCTAATTTTAACCCCAAGGAAGGTACCAATCGTTCATTTTCAAAGCTGTTTCAAAGTGACTCTGATAAGCAAATTGCTGGCAGCCCTGGCGGGTGATTATTCCTGCATTCATCAGGGGGAAATTATGCCAGTTACTGATTAACTAATTACAGCAATCAGATCGGCTGGAAGAACAGGGTAGGGAGAGGAGGCCAAGGTAAACACAACCTGGGAAAGGTGAAGGAGGCAATTTGGGGCGGAGACAGAGGGCAGACCTGGGCGACCCGTCTATCAGGGGAGCCAGGGTCCATCCAGGGTAACAAAAGAGTGGTCCCCTCCCGGGCTTTGCTGGGACACAGGCTCTGGCCTTCAGGAAGCCTGTCTGGGTACCGGAGGCTGAGGGCTCCACAGGACCCCACCCCATTCACAGAGGGAGGGAACTGGAGCAGCGGTCAGGCTGGGCCATTACTACTCAGTCATGGGAGCAGGGAACAAGTGACATGGAGTGTGGTGTGGCCACCAGGGCTTCAGAGTACAGAACCCGGAAGCCACCCCATCAACCCAGAGAAGAGCCGCCTGCCACTGCCCCCTGTGTCCCCTCCCTGGTCTCAGGAGGATGGAGGACTCCCCCGAGCTGCCCTCCTGGTTCTCCCAGCCTCAGAAGAGCGGTGCCGGACCCTTCCGTGGTCCTCAGTGCCCGTCTCAGCGGGGTTCTGACGGCCACATGACCCGGGACAGAAGGTGCCGCAGAAGGGAAGCCCAGCGCCAAAACAAACAAACAAACAAACAAGGCAGATTCAGAACAAAGCGGGAGCCAGAGGACCCAAAGGCTCAGCCACTTTTCTCCCTGTGACTTATAATCTGGGGTGGAGGGGTCTTGATGCCCCTTGGCTTTTCCCGAGGGCCACTGAGGAGCTCCTAAGAGCCCACGTGGCCTGAATGTGCATACAGGGAATCCACTTCGTGCCGCCCACAGTACGGATTTGCAGGGTCCCCACACTGCAGAACTGAGTCTCCCTCCCCCGCTACTGCTCCTCTGTGTGGGGAGCGCCTCTAAACAGTGCCCCCTCCCGGAAGTCCCCCATCATCTCGCCTTTTCTGGGGTGGCAGACCCAAGGAATGGGTGCCCCTATTCATGGATACTCAAGTTTCTGTGTGTTTGGATTTTTTGTTTTGTTTTTTTGCCGTCACCAGTAATGTGGCAATAGATATCAAATGCTCAGTTCTTGAGGGCTGACAGTATCATTTCGTGTTGTCTCTGTTGGACAAATTCCACAAAAATGGGCTTGCTGAGTTGAAGGGAATACACCCGGGAAGGCCAGACAGGAAGCTCCTCGTGGGCAGCTTCTCAGTCTCTGGTGATCACCCGCACATCCCCTCCTCATCCCCAGATTCTCCTCCTATCAAGACAGCATTTTTATGACTTGGGAAGCAGGTCATTTCCCCAGAGCACATTTTGACAGCAAGGGACCCAGCCCCTGAGCCAGCACAGGAAAGGGGATGAGGAAGGGGATGAGACAGTCAAAGACAAAACTGTGAGCCAAACCCCAGAAGACCAAAGCTTGTGATTTTTATCTCGACTCGCCACGCAACCTCGAGCTGTCTCCCTTTCTCTGCGCCTCGGCGTCCTCTTGCCAGGGCAGGCCTGGCACAAGTCTCTTTCTTGCCACCTCCACACAGCCACTGAGCTATCTTACAGTTCTCTCTCCCTCGAGTCCAGAAGCAGGTCCTGCCTCGGTTTCCCTCCTGTTCAGGTGTGAGGCCCCCTTCCTTGTTGCCTGGGGTACAGGGGTACCAGTCAAGAGAGAAGGCTGCAGTGTGAGATGGAGCCCCCCGTGGAGCGCAGGCAGCTGTCAGGGGGCGATTTAGGGCGATTGCTTTCTGCCAGGCACATTGTTTCACTGCGGCAAATATTTCCTCAGCGCTGCTACCAGACGTCCATTTGGCAAACCACAGCGGGCCTGCGGGCCCCTGCTCTCCACCGGTAAAGAGGCGGGCGGGCACCGCTGATGACGGGAGTAAATCTGAGCTCACAATTAAAATCTCTTTAGAGATTGCAGCCAAGTGACTGATGGATAGGACCCCAGGCTCCATCCGTCCCCTCCACGGTCCTCTGCCAAGACAGATATCGACAGGGCATCATAAATAGCCATGCATGCCGAGGGCCTCGCGGGCTCGCGGGAGGAGTGGTAGAGGAATTCAGAGAAAGGGCTGAACTGGGCTTTGTTCTGCAGGGTTCGGCTGGGGCCTCTGTGCAAATCTCCGTGGATGAGCAGGGAAGGTGTTTGGATCACTTCTATCAGTGAGGAAACAGTGGCCTCACCAAAGCAAAATCAGACTTGCCAGATTAGAATTTCGGGAGCATCCAAAGCCCTGTGTGGGCTCCTCCGGTCGCTACATCCTTTGCCCTGGTCACATTTTCCATCTGTCTGGAAAATTCTTCCCTGCCCCCAGCGTCTGCAGTGGCAGAAGATGTTGGTACCCCACCAGCACCCCTCCATCCTTGCCGCTTCAGTGAGCAGCAGGCGGACTCCCAGCCTCCAGAAACTACAATTCTCTGCTTGAAGGAGCTCTCCGGCCATCCGTGCATCCAGCCAGGAGTGCTGGGGAATCGTCGCCAATGACGGATGGTGGTTGGCAGGAGAATAAATACCCAGCTCCCTCGCTGCCTATTTGGGGTAACTGAGGCATGCTCTCCAGTCTCCCCAAGTTCTCCAGAGAGACTCCCAGTTGCCACAGTGATAATCCGCTCATAGGTGCATCCAGTGCTGATTTCCTTCCTCCCGGGCCCTTGCCGGAGCTCCTGAGAGCCTCCCAAACCTGCTCTGGGTGAGCTGGAATCAAAACACTGTTCATCTTTGAATTCTCAGCCCAACTTGCTCTCCGCCAGGAAGCCCGCCCACCCGTCTCCCTGTGCCCCAGGCAACACAATGCACACTGACACCCACCTTTAGCGTTTCCTACAACACATCCGTGTCCGGGTCCGTTTCCCAGCTGGATGGGAGCCTCCTGCGGGCAGAATCGTTGCTTTCTGTCATCTCTGTGCTGTCCGTCACAGGGCCTGGCCCACAGTGTGTGCTCAGTTGCTGTTTACCAACGGCTCCTGGGTGAATTAACTGTTCTTGTCAATTAAGAGAATGGGGATGAGGAACCTTTTCTTCCCAAGGAGAAAAACTTAAGAGCCACATGAACAAAGAACAACTTAACTGAGCTTTGTTTTGTTTTAAGCAAGGAATATAAAGCATTTTATCGATCTGCCTTTTAAATTAAGAACAGGAAACGTAAAGCCATTCAATAAATAAAACATAATAAAAACACTTCGGTTCCAGAGTGTGGCTAATTAAGGGAGACAGAGAGAACAAAGAGTGAGAG